>JAVTVY010013977.1:0-50050 GCA_036873755.1 Hanleya hanleyi
CAAGGTGTATAAGAGGACCACCGAAATAAACGAGAAGCTATCAATTTGCCAAATATGTGTTAATATTATAACACAGAATCTATTTGAATAATATAAGACTATAACAAAAATTAAGACTGGCAAAAACGAGGAAATCATAACAGAGCAGGGGACAACGATTTAAGAAACGACTATTTAAATAACTGTTATGTAAGCAAGCGAATTGACAAAAGAAGAAATTTTATAAGCAATAAGAATATGAAGGATGAAAAGACTGTCCACGATGACTACGCAACAGAGTTTTGTATTTTTCTTTCTGTCTATCTTTTTTTTTAATTCAGTTATGAAACCGAACATGCTGGAAAACTTGATACTTAGTTTTAACTAATTCTAGTTGTCAAGTCTTCATCACTCGCAAGTAATTAAGGGAATGATGTGGGTCAATTTTATCTCTTTAAAAGGTACAATAATTATATCTCCTCCGACAGGTTGTCATATCGACCAGATGGTACTCAATTCAACATGTATAACCGCCATTGACAGGTCCAACAACAAGACTGCCTACAAGTAGTCACATCGATTGTCCCGGTAGTCAATAAGAATCCAGTTGTAAGGTGAAGCTGGTCGAGCTGCTAACGCTATAGTCAGTCTATTTAACCCCACTGAAGATTCAGCAGCTGCTTTACCGTTCTATGTTGTCTCATTAAAAACCCGTCAGAAAACGTTAATCTCTGATGTGCTTAAAAATAGAACTATATTCAGCATGACCCCAATAGGGTATTTGGTGCTGATGGTTTTTGGGAGATCAATGACAAGGGAACATGTTAATGAACTATATGTCGGTCTTGGCGATTTAATTTTGAAGTTTAGGTAATCATACATGTACCAACACCGGCATACGGGATACGCAATGAGTATTTAACCAATAAACATCGTATGATTACTTTCGTAGGAAAGTTTCCCACTGTCAAAGTAGATTGGAATGTTCGGAACTGTAACCACGACACCAGGCACCACGGGTTATCTAACCATTATTAAAAACACCTCTCCAATGTGATTTAGGTCTCGAGTCGACAAATGGTCGGACACCGCAATTGGTCAAATTATATTGCTTTTTAGTGGCGAGGATTTATTACCCCTCGCTGTGTGTTTTGGAGTTCACATCAGCGATCATTTGTCATGGCAGAGAAATGGTAGAACTAGTACTGATCACTCGCATTGTTATCTCCTCCCAGCGCAAACACCGAGTATATGATGATAACCAGATCGTTGGTTCTTCTTTAATTTCTCCGGTCAGAAAACCGTTTTCGGGTAAATAGCAATAATTTCAGTTATTTGAAGGAAAAAGTAGGTCTCCCAGTACAAACCCGGGTAGACATAAAGCTCCTTAGCTCGTTCTCCATGAAAGCACATTGTATTAGGCCTAATCTGTTTGTAAAGTCTACCTTCACAGATACAGCATCATCCGAACGCATGACACGATCATACGTAAAAACTTCTGCTCGTAGCCATGCGATAACGGGTGATATCTGAGTGCATTAGGGCGTTTCCCAAAAGGTCACATCCGATTGGTCCCGTTAGCTCCGACATCGGCGCAATCACATTCATAAAACGAAGACACATCTCCAGAAAGCGATCGATTAAAACGATCCCTTGGTGGGCCTCGGAGTGCCCCCATCACAAGATAAAAAGCATATCATTTTCCTGTGAACCGTCACCAATTTTATGTTTTACAAATATGTTAGACCGGTTGTAATATGATTTTTCTTAAGGAAAACAAAGAAGCATGCTCCATTAGAGTGAGAAATAAAATAGCTAATTCGCACAACTTCGGTTTGGTCTTCCACAGTCTTGCGCCTCGAGCATGTCCAGCGCTTAAGTGAAATTGACATGTCTCATGTCTGAGATTTCCAGGTCAAAGTATTTGAATACGGACAGTTTCATTGGCTCATTTAAATGGAGCGGACATGCGACTTGATGCTTGGGGAAGCTGACATCGGGCGAAATACACGGAGAATGAAGTTATTGAGCTAAGGGTAGTGTTAAGTGAAACGTGAAATGCCCTTAGCAAGCGAAGATGGGATACAGGTACTAAACTCTTGTACAGAGATCTGTCTGGTGAGTGTAGAATATGTTAGGAAAATGAACTTCGGAATAAAACGAAATTACATATTATATCTCAATCGAGGTGGATCGCGGGGCAAACTCTCTGATGACGTCATTTCGGAAGAGGTGTCTCCCTTCAAAGGGGGGGGGGGGGCACGGAATGACCCACCCTACCAAACTTTCTGGGCTATCTCCGGAACGACAAAAAAATGGATAGCTGAAACTCCTTGAATTTTCAGCTTATCATACTGAGGTCATTTTGAGACTATTTGCATCACTCCTCGAGCAGAGAATCATGGGTAAATTCAAGATGGCGTCCACGTGGGGTACCAGGAAAGTGATGTTTTTGTAATATTTCTTCAAAATTTCTGCTTTGCCGCAATGAAAAGTGGGCAAAAACTATTTTATTTCACATCACATTAATATTTACTACTTTATCATGCAGTTTTGGTGGAGAAATTGCATAAATAAAAAAAATCGACCGAAAAATCGACCAAAAATGCCATTTTTGAAAATGACATCACTGTGACGTCACCAAAGCGGCCATCTTGGATTTTTTTCCATTTTCTGGTACAGCTTGACCCAAGGGTATAGTGTGGTAAGTTTAAGCTCCCTAGCTCAAGGGATAAGAAAAATATTTATGGGAGGCCCCCCCCCCCCCTCCCCACCTCAGGCCAGGATAGGTCCCAAAAAGCCCAGGCCAGATAGGGTTAAATAACACTGGACAACAGAGCTGTCAATTGATGAAAAAAAAACTAAGTAATTACGACAACAATTTCTCTATGTGATTCCCTTGCATTATGGTGCCATCGACGTCGCTTTGGAACTCCACACTGATTTCCAACCTCGCCACCAGGGGTCGCTTTCCGTTGGAAAAGGGCAGCTCCAACGACGACAGGACAGGCTGACTCTGTTATTCGAGTTTAACTGATTTCGTCAAAAGGCCATGACATTTGGAATGGTATACGTAATATCACGACGAAACATCAGGCACTGTCTTTAAATGCCTTTTCTGCTCTGTGTTTGAGAAGTTGATCAAATTCGGACTTCCAAAGTAGTTACATACAAAAATAGTTGTAATTATTTAATTTCTCGCCAATTTGAGATATCCGCCGTCAAGTACCATTTGATGTACATTTTCAAAATGAGTGCATTAGCTCTTTTCAACGCCATTGTTTCCCTGGCAATAACGCCACGGACGACTGCAATGAAGTGGGATTCTTCGAAGCGCCGCGTGTCATCCTAACGAAAAACACACACTTTTTATTTGAGTAATAAACGCTAATACGATGGAGATTCTTTATTCAAATTATTAACCTGTCATCAAACGAATTTGTTTTCATCTTTGGTCAAGTTTGTACTCTCTAAGTGTATTCGAAGGTTTTGTCTCACACTATAACTGTGTTATATCCAAAAATATGTCCTGTGTACATATCAAAAGGATCGTGTTTGTGGAAAACGCCTAAAATTGGGAAAATACAGTATGGCCGCTACCTGTCATAAAATCATCAAAGCAACTAACATAATAAAGGTTGGAACAAGACCTGAGGCTTCTGTGACTTAATGGGCGCCAGTAATCCAGCATAAGTCAATGAAAATTATATGTCATTTGAGGTATCATTGACCAATAATCGATCTAGAACAGTAGATAGCAAAGCGAAAGTTCAAAGTCGGTGGATTGAGTGGAAATATGTCACAAAAACTAGCTAAAATATTAAGATACGAATGTATAACAAAAGCAGAAAATCAGTCAAATGAACAGAAACATACACAAATTTCCATTTCTGAAATTTAGGCATATTCCTGAAGACTTAACAGTCTCTTCGATGTCAATTACTTGTTGCTGTAAGAAAACTTCACTGCTTTCACCAAAACATTCACATATTTACAATTATTCACCATTTCATCAAGTTAGGTATTCGTCGCAAATTCAACCTTGAAATGATAGGTTTTCGTTGATAATTATATGGTGAATATAGCCTTACATGACAAGGCTTATAAGATCATAGCCTTATATGATAATTTCCCAGTGTAGCTTCTGATGCTACAAGCTTAACAAAAGCACGGGGACTTTGCAGACATACCATTGCACATAAGATGTGGGAATATTTCCTTGTTATATTGTTCAACAGATAGTAAAGCAAAGAGCTAAAGAAGAATTGATCCGGCCTTTGCCGTTTCAAAACAGGCGCGATATTTGAGTTTTCTGGGTTTGTTCCATCCCAAAAAGAATAATCTATTCTAAATATCAAATATACCGTTTTACATCAATTTAGCATTGAAAAGAGTATTGGGACCATTTAGTAAGACGTTTAAATTATACTTGAGTCCATGACACCCGTTTAAGTCTGCCTTATTATCATCCTCCCACTACAGGAAATGACACTGAACTCCTCTGCGTAAGAGGTAATTGTGTACCCCTGAAGGTCCGAGTAACGATTCCGAATGCAAATAAACTCAGTCAAGTATAACTGTTGTCATCTGCTTCTACTAGTCTACAGACTACTATATATTCATATAATCTAATTAGCTCCGAGCAGTTGACGATTCTTAGCAAATGGATCCAGTCTAGATCCAGATCCCTATCTCCGATAAAAGATCTACACAGACAAATATGAGGGAGTTCAAACTCAGATAAGTAGTGTAACTGAATGTCCTGTTATGCAATATATTATAAACGTATGTGGTTATGTGATAAGTAAACAAACTTAGTGGAAGGAATCTCAAAAGAGTGCTGAACAGATGCCTGCAAGTGTTATTCCCTGATGAAGCCAGTTCCTTTGGTGCTTATTCTTTGTAACGTTAATTTTACAGGGTGATCTCCGACCCCATGATATAAGTACTCACCTCTGCAAAATATATGATCAAATGGGTATATTACCATTATATATTCTGCGGGATTAAACTAATTTTTCATGTAAGATTATGAATGTTTATATCCAACCGGCCCTGAACCCTCATTTGTCTATCTACTCACATGATCATTATCATTACTGATGACAATTGTTGGTCCTATATCTATTTACTTTCCGTTGGATTTTATGAAGCTTATCGGACTCCGCCATCGCCTCCGCCCAAACTGCTATAGGTCATGGGCCTATCTCAATTAGATGAATAATAATGATGACCTATACTGTGAGTGACGGCCATTTTGCTTTTCTCAAGTTTAAGGTTTTCCCCTGCACCACTTATATGAGACTTATTTCCATCAAAGTTTGACATCACTATTTGCGACCATTTGTCTGGCGCCACTCAACCCAATTTAAACTTTCGTTTTATTGTCTACTATATAGGCTAATTATAAAGCAATCATACCATAAATTACTATATGTCTGTAATTTGACTTAGTGTTTTTATTGGTACCACAGTCATGTCTTAGACCACGTTTCTACCTTCATTATGTTAGGAATCTTGATTATACCAACGGAAGTTTTGGTCTTCTTCCACGATGATTCACTAAGACTTTTGCACATATATTTTTCTGGATTTAATGCAGTTGAGAAACCCTCTGTTGCAATTAGTGACGGGTTCGACCTTATTATGTCGTAGAATGACTGGACTAATTGTATATAACCCGGGGCTAGGGGCCGTATGAACCCATGTACTTCAAGATCTTCATATGAACATTCACAATCAAAGCGTGACTGAGATACATCATTCGTTAGATGACGACTTTACAACGAATATCATATGGATTAAGAATACTGATCAGCGATACGAATTTGGTATTTTTGGAACATCCTCATGTCTTGCCGGTGTGATGGATAAGAATATCATGGTGATTAGTGTCCCTTTTCATATCCTTTTCTAATGCAACCAAGGACGGACACTTGTGGAGAAAAATGTCCTAGCTGGGTTAGAAGATAGGGGCCGCACGCTCGTAGCCAACGGACATTCTTAACCTCCACACCGGCATCATTGAAAACTGTTGACCGTTTCTCTCTTGCCAGACACTAGCTTATGTTTATGATTGTCTTTTTGAATTTGGTGCTAATGCTGTTATATGGAATAAGGAATAGGTCTTTGGATTATGGACGCGGATATTCTTTAATGGACGACGGCTGAATTATGAATGACGGACCAGACGCTTGTAATTGTGCCCGATTGTTAGATTATGGGACAAACTTTCACACATACTGAACATGTTCACCCTCGAGGTTCTTTTCTCGAGACATTTCTTGGAATAAATAAAATCGATTTTGCTCTCAATGTTGGCTTGCAAAAAAGCCATTTTACGTATTTTGATATCAAATTGTGGAAATCATTGAAATTGACAAGCTCTAACGTTTAGAGAAAAAATCTGAAACGAAAACGGCGCAAGTTTTCACTTTTTACGTTGTTTAACACAACGGATATGGGTACGTCTCCGGAGAGGAATTTTGCCCCGGGATCTACCTTAAATCAAACGGAGAAGCAATCGTTAGACATTCACGTGATTATTCATCTTTCATGCATAAAAACTCTACCCTTTCTTATAGAGCGTCCTGGCTATTATTGATAACAATTAAGAGGATAGTTATTTCTTTCTTTCTATTCTCAAAAAATCGCCTCTTCATGAAGGATCAAGTTCTCCCATCAGAATTTAATGTTGACATTCAGCGTCGATTGTTCACATTGAAATCCGGGAAATGTGCCAAGAGTTTTGCATCAATATTCACGTAACTTAAGACCCGGCACGAAAATGATCAATAAGAAAAAAATGTTCTTGTAAATTAAATGAAGAAAATAAAAATAAAATGAGAACACTCAATATATAGCATGTGGTTTGACAGTAAACTGAGTAAAAAAAACTCGTCTCAGATCACACTTAATATAATGTTGCGAAGATTTTCGAGACAATTTTTCCTTTTCACTTTTTCCTCTTCGAAAATCTCTTCATTTCTTTGACCGATGATTGCACCAGATCGATTAAGATGGAAGAAAAAATTGCGAGCGGTCTCCCGAAAATGACGTCTTGCAACTTGTGAAGAATTGATTTGATAAGAAATTCAAATCTTCGGACGACTGAGATCTGCGACCCCGAGTCTGAAAATCCAATGATGAATTGTCTGGCTGGTATGAATATAGATTTATTTAGTCGAGCCGCTGTAGGAATGTAATTTCTATCCTGTCCAGTATTATGATCTGTGATAAGGATCCATACCAGAAATAATTAATAATTCATGTGTTTTGATCGAGTAGAGGAAGATATTGCAAATTGTGTGCTCCATCAAAATATGCCTTGGGAGATAATGTGATACCACATTTACATAATTTCACCCAGCAATATAGGCCACATGAATATTTCATATTACCCACCGCTATTAGTTCAAGTTTATGCCCTAATACAAATACACAGATAGTAACATTGGAGTATACACCATTATGTCAGTGATGCATTGAACAAAGCAACATTAGCTGCATAATCTTCATTTTCAGTTCCAGGAGTGTATTTCTCTCAGTGCCTTGGGCCGCCTCTTCTGTCACATAGTTCATCACTTTCCATCAGATGACTTGATAGTAATATTACATCATTGCTCTTGGATATTGGTATCTAATACCGCTCAAGCTTGTGCTAATGGCACTGTGGGCACGTCATATAAGATGTTCACATGAACAGCTACAATAAAAGCGTGACTGAAATAAATATCGTCACAGAAATCAGTTTTGGTTCTTGTGATGTTTCAGATATGCGACCAGAATATTGGCCTGTGGATTCATATGACTGCTGGGTAGTACCCCGGCATCTGTTTACACCGCGCCCTTTATATGCTGCATTTAACTGCTTGATTATCTCTAATATGCCACATCTTGATTCAAAGATAATATGAAAAAGCACAACCGGAAAGACCGGATTATGAAAACCATCGATGACCCATAGTTACATATGCATGGCATTCTCTCGGATATAATATTCAACGATGGTTCACTTACAGGCAGTTAAAGCCAAGATAAAACATCAAAGTTAACATTAGCCTAACTGGCAATACGTCATTAAAACGGAATTCATGAGTCTTACGCTTTACGGTGACTTGCTGCTGTAATGTAGTGATTACAGTGCCGTACAGGTTTGTGGAGGCGCGTAAGTTTTAGGAATTAGACACAGTTCATCTATTGAATGAGTTGTGTTTGATTGAGACACTAAGACATTACAATGGCGACGACAACTGGATGAACAAGCAGCCAGAGGATGCTAGGTCCCCCGCCAAAATGGCAGCAATATTTATAAGCGCTGTCGGTTTCAGAAGATATTCATGAGGATGGCAACAGCTACTTCACAGGCGTAAGAAGCAGAGGGGTCTTTCCACCTTCCCAGGTTTTGAGATCAACTCCGAATGGCTGACTGAATGTTGATTGCTACTGTAATATATTTTCTTTACCATGTAGCATGAAAATTATGTAACCGAAATGCAACCCCAAGAGACAACTCATGGCATATTATCTGCAAACTAAATTTGACAAGAATATGAAGGCATCCTCAACCTATTGCCCAGAAACCAAATTTAGACTTTGCCACAAGGAGTCACCACCTGTAGGTGCAAGCAGGCAAAACACAATCCCAAATGACATCTCATGTCATGGTATCGGCATATGAACTTTGAGACTCTGAAGAGGGGTCCTCAAGTTATTGCCGGTACTAGATGCCCACCGGTGTTCATGTTATTTGGGGCGGGTCACATATGAATACAAAATTTGAGAATAATCTGATGAGCCGTTGCCAAATTATTGCCCGGAAACAGATTTTTCCACCAGGAGACGCCACCTGTAGGCAGAAGCGGGAAAAATACAATCCCAAGGAACATGGTATCGTGGGGACATCTGCATACCAAATTTGAGAAGAATCCGATGAGGGTCTTCAAGTTATTGCCCAGAAACCAAATTTAGATTTTGACAGCAGGTGACGCCACCTCTAGGCGCAAGTCAGTGAAATGCATTATCAAGCGACATCTTATGTCACGGTACATTCATACAAAATTTGAGAAGAATCCGATGATCAGTTCTCAAGTTATTACCCGGAAACGAATTTGTGATGTTGCCACCAGGTGGCGCCACCTGTGAGTGCAAGTGAGCGAAAGGCAATCCCAAGCAACAGCTCCTGGCATGGTAAATGCATGCCAAATTTGAGAAGAATCCGATGAGCCGCAACGTTTCTCATGTTACCCAGAAAGGTACATATGTAGGATATTTCAAAGGAATTCGATCAAGTGTTTCTAAGTTATCACTTGCAGCATGGAATAATGGAATGAACTCTAGTGGCGCCACCTCCGGGTGGATTTTGCTGAAATGCACCACCAACGGTGTTTTGTCGCAGGGAATGCATTTACCAAATTTCAAAGAAATCCGACAAATTGTTCGAAAGTTATCTCTCGCGAAGGATTTGAACAAACATGAACGGACATGCATTAAAGATTGGAACAAGACCCAGTGGCACCACCTACAGGCGGATCTTGCTGAAACGTAATACCAGCGACGTCTTGTCGCAAAGAATGCAGATGCCAAATTTCGGAGGAATCCGACAAAGCATTTAGGAGTTATCGCTTACGCAGTATTTGCACGGACATGCACTAAATATAGGAACAAGACCCAGTGGCGCCACCTACAGGCGGATCTTGCTGAAACGTAATACCAACAGACGTCTTGTCGCAAAGAATGCAGATGCCAAATTTCGGAGGAATCCGACAAAGCAGTTAGGAGTTATCGCTTATGAAGCATTTGCACGAACATCCACTAAAGATTGGAACAAGACCCAGTGGCGCCACCTACAGGCGGATCTTGCTGAAACGTAATACCAACAGACGTCTTGTCGCAAAGAATGCAGATGCCAAATTTCGGAGGAATCCGACAAAGCATTTAGGAGTTATCGCTTACGAAGTATTTGCACGGACATGCACTAAAGATTGAAACAAGACCCAGTGGCGCCACCTACAGGCGGATCTTGCTGAAACGTAATACCAAGAGACGTATTGTCGCAAAGAATGCAGATGCCAAATTTCGGAGGAATCCGACAAAGCATTTAGAAGTTACTGCTTACGAAGTATTTGCACGGACATGTCCGTGCATGCACGGACAAATAGAAGCAAGACCCCAGTGGCGCCACCTACAGGCGGATCTTGCTGAAACGTAATACCAAGAGACGTCTTGTCGCAAAGAATGCAGATGCCAAATTTCGGAGGAATCCGACAAAGCATTTAGAAGTTATTGCTTACGAAGTATTTGCACGGACATGTCCGTGCATGCACGGACAAATAGAAGCAAGACCCCAGTGGCGCCACCTACAGGCGGATCTTGCTGAAACGTAATACCAAGAGACGTCTTGTCGCAAAGAATGCAGATGCCAAATTTCGGAGGAATCCGACAAAGCATTTAGAAGTTATTGCTTACGAAGTATTTGCACGGACATGTCCGTGCATGCACGGACACATAGAAGCAAGAACCATTTTAAAGTCCCCGGCCGCGTTGCGGCGGGGGACAAAAACAGAACCATTGTACTAAAATTTGTAGCTTGAGCTGTGCCTTCAAAAGCACATAAACCACCAGTCAATTTTACCACCTTTTCCCAAATTTCTGATTTCGAGCGATCTGAACCCTATGTCAACGCGGAGGACTAATTGGGCCTCGCGTTAGAATATTATAGCTGGTGGTCAGTGATTTTGTGATATTTGACATCAATCCTTGTATCCGACACATCGCTTCACGCTTAATGCATTCACTCACAAAAATGTAATTTTCAATGTTTTTTTTCTTATTTTTCCCTCATTGACCTTAACCTTTCGACCTCGATAGTATTCTTGTTTGCCTTTAGCTATTCCTGATGTTTGATCACAATCCACATTTTTGAACTGGGGTCAGGAGTAATTACAACACATATAAGGGAAGTGGGAAGAGGTGCCGACATACTGACTGCGTCACAGAATAGTCTTCTGGTTAACCTATTCTAAAGCACATACCAAGAATCTAACGATTCGTGATATGTGTTGTATCTCAAGTACGCTTTTATTGTACCTGTTCATGTGGCAACTTGGATGATATGACCACACGGCCCCTAGCACCGGCATAAGCGGTATTAGATACAAATCTAGAGCTATGATGGAAATGCTCTGACAACTCGTATACTGGTAATTGGTGAGCTGTTTCGCTGTGACAACTCGTACATTGGAGATTGGTGAGCTGTATCGTCGTCAGATGTAAATGACGGCATTTAACACAAAACACACAGACCGGTTTATAATAATTATCTTGTGGAGGGGTGGAGGCCATCGTTGACCTTTGACCTATTTAACCATTGATAATTTCCGCACCCGGCATATCGTCTCTCAATGATGTATCCACTATAAAACTGTAACAAGAAATGAATTTTGATGATTTCCAGGGTTTTAGGTCACAGTAACCCAGGAATGTGACTTTTGACCTAAAGTTTGGTATATGCAACATCTGTGTAACCTGATAGTTATGCTTGTGAAATTTGAAAGAAATCGATCAATTTGTTGAAAAGTTAAGCAACTAAAGAACGAAAGTCGGGAGAAGGAGAAGAAGACGAAAGAGAATTTGTATTCCACAGGACTTCGCAAGCTATAGGTGACGTAGCTAAAAAGCTATAACCCGAATACTACAGATCGTACGTACTGGTATTGGTATTTTTACGTCCAATATAGCTGAAGATAACCCCATATGCCTTGTATTTGATTTGTCTTGGCATGTTTCTATTTTAGTACATTCTGTTTCTTGATCAAAAATGATCCTCGAGATGCAAAATATAGCAACCTCGTCCTTAACAAATACATCGTATGTGATTCCTATAGAAAAAACATCTATTAAGAATTTCATAGACATTTCATAGCATTTGTTTATATGGTCCCACTGGACCCTACATGATTTTACTGTGTGATTCTAGGTAATTCCTTCTCTGTATATGGTCCTTGAATTTGCCAGTAGTATCCAATAGGATTACTGGATGATCCCGTAGGATTTATGTGAAGAATTTTCTAAATTTTCTATGTGATTCTATACGATTTCCTGGAGCAGGATGTATGAATGTCTCTTCGTCATTTTATAAGAGTAAGGCGCCCAAATGCCAGTACTATATTTCGGCGATCTAAACCTCTCCGCCACCGGGCCTCTCACAAAAATAGGAGATAGCAGACCTGTAATCTTGAAAGAGAACATACAATACCACTCTGATGACCGTAATGACCCTAGCTGAATACATAGAAAGATATTTTTTGTCATTTAGAAAGTGATCGTTTAACAGTATTTTTCTTATTTGGGATTACATTTTTTTAGTATAGCACAGATGCTAGTGCTGGAAATTGGTCCATTTTCATGCGGGATTCGAACTAGCGACCACAGTAGCAAGGCAGAACCACTAGCACTATATATGTCGGTGATGTACAGCGCTGGCGATTGGTTCGATTGAGTCGATCAGAAAAACACACAATGACTTGATGGAAAACACAATTGCCTGATGGAAATCGAATCCACGTCGCAGAAGACACCAGTCGCCTGATCAGAATGTCTAACCCTGATTACCTCTCACAAACAAGAGTTTCATTGACTGTGTTGTATAGAACGTCAACATGTTGCATCTTAGATGGTTTTTCCAGTCCGCCATTGTTAACTGTTCATATATTCCATATCGTGTCCATTTCAAAGTTGTGATCCATCCTGTCTGATTTCCAACGTTTCTGCTCCCATGTTCAGGGACACTTGATCATTTCTCCTCTCTTATACCTTTTTCACCCCACTATAATCAGCCCCCTACAATGTGACACCCTACAGTCAAAGGACACCATCTCTCAATCACCCCTACAGTGCCTCCCCCCAACAGTCACCATTTCCATGAACACTTGAGATGGATGAGTGAACGAAGGTGCATGGAAAATAAGATATCGCAACCGAAAACAAATTGTTCCGTTATGACGTAACTGAAACATATTACATTCCAATTGAGGAACACTATTTTCTTTCTGAAATCGGGAAGACAGAACTTAATTGGACTAGGAGTGTAGTGTCTAAGTTTGGTGGCATGTCGACCTGTCCTGACTGAATTTCTCAGTCCATCGATGTCAACTTACCGACTTCATCCGCCTGCGAGTCTCTTGTTCTCGACGTATTGGATAAAGGAAATCAACGAGAGATTTGATTTCCAACTCGAGGAAAAGTCACAGAAATCTGACGCTCCTGACCAATATCAGCTCTTCTGTCCTGCCAGCGGAACTACGGGAACAAAATTTGTATCTAAAGCCAAAAGTAGCACAACAAATTGTGCTATATATTCGAGAGATAATTCTTAATATTAACAAACCTCAATCACTGAAAAAACTGGATCAACTTCATGTTGAACAGGACAGTCATGTTTCAAAAATGTGTGGTGTATATACGTCATATGTTCTTGGAATCGATTTTGTCCAAGTGGCCCAGACCTGGTGACCTGGAATATCGGTCATGTTCAGCTTTCCACATTATTGGTCAAGATGACGGCCATGAAAATATAGTGCATGTGACAAGAATTGATGGAACAAAGAACCTTTCAAATTCGCTCATTCCACAATTCGATTGCAGCACAGGATGCCGGTTAGCAAATCTCATGTTTCCGATTTTTTTGTCGAGGAAATGAACCAGAGAATATAGCAATGAGTTTGACTTCCAGTTCGAGGAAAATCCACAGAAATATGATGTTCCTGACCAATATCAGCTCCCCTGTCCTGTCACAGGAAGTGTAGGAATAAGATTGGTATTATAAAGTCATAATAGAAAAAACGAATTTTGTTATTTTTTTCTTTAGATCCTTTTTACTCTTATAGTGCAGCCGATAGGTGAATGATACAAAGGTACTGTGCATTTCATGATAAAAGCATGAAACTTGGCATGTTGCTAGACTAAGGCTATACGAAAAAAATTAGATATAGGGCCATCACAGATTTGTCCTACGTAGGTCATGGCGTCCATTTTTCAAAATGGCGGCCATGATGTGCAGCTTTGACGTATTTCATGAACAAAAACTCCTGATTAGGAACGTTTTTGAATGAACATGAACCATGCCTTTAATAGTTCATTGAAACTTCTATCGGCGAAGAATCGTGGGTAAATCTAAAATGGCGGATCTTATAATGTAACATTTTCTTTTATACAATCAGCTTATCCCATAGAAATGTGATGTGATCCGCATCTGAAGACTGAGAGATAACATAATGCGTAGCCTCAGTGTGAACTTCATAATCGTATGTAAATTTTAGGTACCGTCTTTCATCTGTTCATGCGAACTTTTCCCCCCTTTTAACAGTCAATGGATCCTGTGGATCTGTTAAAGTTCGGTCATGATTATAGCTCCTAGGCCCAAACATATAATTTGAATAGTTCTTGGTTCTCTACATGAATAGGAATAAAATGAAGGTGGTAGGTATTGTTCTGCCGATCGAATAGCGCAATAGGACTATTCAACCATCAGCAAATGCGACGATAGTTACACGAAAGGGGTTGATGGGCGTCACTGCATTTCAATGAATTAGTGTCGATTGCATGGAATATCTAGACCCGTCAGAGCTTCTGAGCTATTTCACCAGGGCGTTGAAGCGTTAAGCTAGGCGTTGGTGGGCTTTGCTGTCCATAAAACAAGCGTATCGCATAAAACGTGCGCAATCGACGTTTCACCGTCAACATGGGTTATACGCACGTTCAGCAGACACGATATTGTTTATATGTATTCCTGATGATGGCATAAGCACTGCCGAAATATAGAATATTTTATCACAATGACTTCCATTTTCGGAGTTACTTTCATCCTAGTTTATGTGAAATTGATCTGTGGGAATAATGGACAAAGGAATATACATAGGTATGAAGACACCGAGGCGCAAGAAGCCGAAGCAGATGCGGAGATTATACCAGCTGATTTCGAGAGCTCAGCGTCTGATACCGATGCAGAGACTGCTGCAGGGAAGTACGACTGAGGACGAACCTACCTTTTAGGATCGTATTGTACATGAAGCTATTAATATTTATGCTGAGGCGATCGAGGACGCCGGACAGGATAACTCAAAACAGGCGTATGTCCAAATACGACCCTGCATCAGGAAAACAGTCATGGCGATCTTTGAACAGTATAGCCTGCTACCGCTTGAAATGAAAGGTCATCACATGCACAGGTTCATCATGGAGACCAAGTGTCACTTGAAAGAGGATATGGGGCTACCAACCACAGGGGCCCTGCAAAAGCGATCAAAATGCGCAAACAGCTGTTCCAGGACATGTTGCCGTTACAGTATTCTGGCCTGCCCGACAACGATTAAAACAAATGGATCAGAGCGATCATGGACGAAGGTTAAAGCAACATCAAATGGCGGCTTGTGATTGGACAAGAGCAGCCGAGATTACACCTCACGGACATGAACGAATATGACAAACGCAATACCAAATGGCGGCGTATGACTGGACAAGAGCATACTTGAATTGTCAAATTAAGCCGGCATGGTAATGGATCGAAATGGTTCACGAATTTCAACGACAACGGTCAATACAGTTAAGAATATGGAAAAAAGTAAAGGTATTTTTGAACTCACGCGAATTTGTGATATGCCGGCTTCCGTATTAGTCTGGATAAAGGAGGCATCGGTGTTCTCCCTACCTTCAGCTCTGAGCTCCCAAGCCTACTATCCCCGAGTTCAGAGCTCCCAAGCATCCTATCCCCCAGCTCAGAGCTCGTGTATATAAACACGACATACATCGGTGAGCCTTCTTTATACGACGGGTGTCAGAGGAGACGAGAGCCATGGCTTACGCATGTCACTTGTATTCGAAACTGTCGTGCAGCCTGTTTAATCTGCGTAGGCATTTGCTTTCTATGCATAAACATCGGGTAGACGTACGTCAACCCATGCAAAGGAGTCCAGGTAACGTACACCTATGTCTCAAACAAGAGTATTAGACCATCCATATACGATGACGGTGAGCGGTCCGTCCTTGTGTGGAAAAACGTCCTAGGTGATGAAGTTGTTACAGGAAGGCCCAGTAACCCCAACTCCGACACGCGTTGTATGATGTTATAGCGAATGACAGAGCACGTACGACAATACCTGATTAAACAACGTGAGCTTTGTTCCGGCATTCCTCGCGATATAGACGAACCGTATTGCTTCGATTCTTCCCAGGCCAATATCATCGTACGCAGTGAACCGATGAGCGTTGTCGAATAAAATTCGAAAATCATGGATCTATTCACCAAACTGTCACGGTCTCTATATCCCTTTCATCTATTTGACCTATTTGTTCCTTTAAGGTAAAGCATCCCTATCGACAGATATCAAACCAGGTGTAGGAGAAACGGTGGTCCCAGATATGAGTGTGCGCTGCTATGATTTTATCCAACCAGACAATGACATCTGAAAAGCGCCACTCGGATATCAGAGTCCGCCCTAGGTGAAGCATAGGCGACCGAGCACTGGTCTCTGAGGATCACTTGGATATCATAGTCCGCCTTGGGTAAAGTATAGGCAACCGGACACTGGTCTCTGGGGACCACCGTTCCTTTCACACCGGTCTTCGAACCGGGAGACGAATTCATCCCAGAATGTGGACTCTTTCATTCAAACCTTTCACCGAGCTGTGAGTCGCCCTACGGTTATCTGTTCGTCGATTTAAAACCCCATCCCCGACGCGCGAATACTAATGACAAACCTATTACCTGGGGAGCGAAATCAGAGACATTGACCGCTGTACTGAGAGCCCACAGCAGCCCAATTATGGACACGAGTACCTCTGGCCATCATATCCACACCGTCCCTGACCCTCGTATTCATAGTGCATTGGTTCGTCCGGTTGCGCATGCAGAGCCCTATGCCATCGCCCCATACTACAAATGTACCCTAGGGCGGAAGCCCGAGTTGAGGCCACTCATTTGGGGGAATCCACATGTCTCTAGCCCCATTGGTTCTCCGTACAGGGTTTTACTTCCGGTTGCGCATGCGCAACACTATGCCCTTCCCCCGCATCACACTAGGGCGGAAGCCTGGGTCCAGGTGACTCATTTAGTGAAATCCCTATGTCTCTAACCTCATTGGTTCCCTGTACAAGGTTGCATTTCCGGTTGTGCATTTGCAGCTCTATGCACTCACAATACACTACCATGCGGCGGAAGTGTGGGTCCAGGCGACTCATTTGGTAAAATCCCCATTTCTCTAGCCTCATTAGTTCTCTGTACAGGGTTGCATTTCCTGTTGCGCATGTGCAGCATATGCCCTCACAATACACTACCCTAGGGCGGAAGCCTGGGTCCAGGCGACTTATTTCGTGACGTTCCCCTGTCTCTAAAGCATTTGCTCAAATGGTTGCCAATGAGTAATGGAGGCGGCCATTTTGCAAAATGGCCGCCATGACCTACATAGGCCAAATTTGAGATAACCCTATATTCAGATTTACTTGTATAGATATGGTCTACCTTTGTGCCAAGTTTCAAGCTTTTATCATCAACTGCACAATGCTTTCACCATAGCCAATGAATAATGGAGGCGGCCATCTTGGAAAATGGCCGCCATGACCTAAATAGGCCAAATTTGAGATGACCCTATATCCAGATTTAATTGTATAGATATGGTCTACATTTGTGCCGAGTTTCATGCTTTTATCGTCAAGTGCACAGTGCTTTCACCGTTGCCAATGAATAATGGAGGCGGCCATTTTGCAAAATGGCCGCCATGACCTATATAGGCCAAATTTGAGATGGCCCTATATCCAGATTTAATTGTATAGATATGGTCTACCTTTGTGCCAAGTTTCATGCTTTTATCATCAAGTGCACAATGCTTTCACCTATCGGCTGCACTATTAAGGTTACAGTATCCTCTGCGATAAGATTTTCAATACCTTATCAGTTTTTTCTCATTTACATTGCAAATGATGAACTCATCAAAACGAATTATATATTTTTTCAAAAGCTATTCATTGGTCGTATCAGAATTCAGTGACAATTGTGTTCTTCTGATTACATCCGATTTATACATTCAAGCAGTTTTGAGGGACAATGTTCAATAATGACGTAATTGGCACACATCACATTTCCGAATTCCAGGCTTCCGTACCTCAAGATCCAAATTTGATAAACGCTAATCTCATGGAAAAAGGGTGATACAAATAAATTGGACTGAGAGTTGAATCGGTTTATTTGGTACAACGTCAATCTTGACAGATTCTCGGGTATATATAATGAGCTGGACTTCCAAGACCATCGTTGTCATTAACTGGTCATGTATAGTATATATAGGACCATATGCATGTCTGCATACATGCGATCGATCCGGTTTGAATTCCAACTTTTTCGTCGTCCGTCTTCTGACCATTATTTATATTGCCTCTTTCAGTCTATCAGTCTCGCGTTCGTGTCGTATATTTGGCGGAGGAAATCAGACAGAGAACTAAAGTCTAGTTTGATTCCCTTCTTAGGAAAAAGTCGAAGACCAATATCAGCTATCGTGTCCCTTAACCGGAACAGCAGGAACAAAATAGATATTCGAGTAAAACATATTACAGAGTGGCCAGATATTACAGAGTGACACACTTCGCATATAACATCAGCCGCCCGGCCTAGCACTGAGGATATAATTCACTGCGCAACAGTGATCAACCAGATCAGCGCAACGTCTAGATGACGACTTTACAACGAATATTATGGATTAAGAATACTGGTCAGCGATACGGATTTGATATTTTTGGAACATCATGATGTCATGACGACATCATTGAAAACTGTTGACCGCTTCTCTCTTGCAGGAAACAAGCCTATGTTTATGTATACTATGAGTGTCTATTTGAATTTGATGCTAATATTGTTATATGGAATATGTCTTTGGATTATGTACGCGGATATTCTTTAATGGACGACGGCTGAATTATGGATGACGAACCAGACGCTTGTAATTGCTCGCTATAATGAGTTTCAATGACGGTGTTATATTGAATGTCAACCGACGAGGTTGATAGGACCCACCGGTAATACATCAGTTCATATACATTCCTACATATAGACCCACCCATGGGCTTCTTGGGTGTGAAAAGGGATAGGACCCAAACGTCGTGATCTGACTGAAATATAATTGGAAGCGACGTTAAGGTGGCTCCCCAATCATTAGACCGTTTCACTTATTTTTAATACAGTTCCAGTGCTATTGTTACCATGAATGTTTACGTAAATTGCTATTTGAATGCGTAAAATCCATGTCAATTTTTTCATACTCGGTATATATTTTCAATATGGATTAAAAATTCGAATAAAAATTGGGGGTCCCGCACTATTTTTTTTTAATTAATAACGCTGGAAGACGTTAAATTCATGAATTTCACATGTTGTTCCGAGAAGAGCTGGGATGACGTCACACAAGGTGTCACAGTGATTGTGACGTTGCTTTGTGACGTTACGAAACCATGACGTTCAGAACGCAGTGACGAAGCACTGAAGTGATTCTTGGCTGCGCCACAACTTGCGCAAATGGTCATTTTGGATACTGGGTGCCACCTTAAATCATATTCACTCACTCACATAGAGCCAACCCTACCCATAATCGTGAGGCCGTGATGATTTTCCTCATAACCAAGATATTCTTCACTATTTTATGTGAGTCTTCATGTCTTATCTACGCTGCTCAAACTTGAAATGTGTCCGGTTGAAATACTGCAAATTCTTTCGTTGATATATAATTGCTCAATTATTGCTTACAGAAAACTTATTTTTGTAAACTACGGACGAAAATGCCATTCAGCGGATATTTGGAGATGACCTCTTACTGAGTTAACACATTCGAGACTTCCTATATATCGATATTGCATGATTACCAATTTAGTCCTGAAAGATGTAGTATCTCATTTGAACAGACAGAAGGACAATTTATGGAGTTGAGGTAGTCTATGTACCCCTACCACGTTCTCATATTACGACAAATGATGGGCTACCTCGGGTTTGTGTGTTCGTTCATACCTTACTACCAACTCGACCAGCTGGACATACACCCTGGTGTTGACCATCAAGGTCCAGGGAACAATGCTGGTCAGGTCTACATTTTCCAAACTAAGCAGTAAACGGAATCATTTTCTAGTCCCCATTTTCAATGGGCTAATGAAATGGTCATGATTGTAAAACGGAACTGGACTCTAACTTCGAGTTTCAATATCGGGTACCCTGGGATGGAAGCCAGAAAATTTCTAGGTCGGGAAGTCCTGAAACTTTGTTTGGATAGTTAGAGTGATTTAAAACACAAAAAATAAATAAAAACAAGACACATAGTTACACACGGTTAAAACTAGGGTTTACTATCGTGCGTGCATTCCCAACAGTTAAGTGGTCACACGTAGCCATTCTAACCAAAATATTATCTCCAACATGACATGGCAGATGTCTCTAAGTGACGTAGCCTATTTCCTTTTTTCTAAAGTGACAATTCAGCTACCATATAGATCACCAGAATAAAATTTGTTACCAAACTTTCTCCAAAATATCATACTTTCCAGCGTTTGAAGTATCCATGAAGAAGTGGTGAAACGATCAACGTCTGCCAATACTAGAGATCAGCTCAGGCATACCTTCTGGATTTCTCAGTTCTGGACATTTTTTTCACATGACCACATTTCAATCTCGACAAACCCTCGACGATCGTCCAGTAGCGGCTGTCGAAGCGGTCGATCGGGTAATATACCCTCGACTGTCGGTCGGCTGACGAGGACCTTCGTTTCTGCTTGGATATCTCTCCGAGGTATGATGCGAGAAGGCCAATTATGAACATGAAATATTTTCCTTTCCCTAATGCCCGCTTGTAATACTGTCTTGATCAATTAGACCGGAGAAGGCGACGTTTGATAGTGAGCTGCCGAACTTCGGTCCGCTTGTCATTTGTTATCAGTCGAAGCGCCATCTCACCGTAACGGCCGACCCTATCATGACTGGTTGCTATCTGATAACTCCTTCACGTGCTTGACTTTTATGTTTCCGCTGTTAGAGAGGAATCAGAATGATTTCTGTCCTTCGTAATCCTGAATTGTCTTCTAGGGTGGGCCTTACTTGTAGACGACATGTACTCGATACAATAAAATCCCTCGAGATAGTTACACGTTAAGGATGTACGTTTAACAGGATGGGGCGAGTTTAATGGGTGAAAGAGGCACTGACCGGTCTAAAGGTTAACAGCCATCCATTCACTCAACTATCCGTGGTGAAATTTCGGCAAATTACTTTGAAAAAGAAAACAATCGAAAAACAAGTTTGTAACCATTGGTTCATGATGGTATAGCCACCATAAAGCAAGGAAGGGAACTACTGTAGCATGGTCGGTGGTCAGTGGTCGGCGGTCAGCAATACTATTTATCAGTAGTTGGTCAACGGTCGCTGGCTGACAACCCTGGGATATGGTTGATGGTTATCTGATGGTCAACGATTACTAATTGACATTAGATGGTTACTGTTGACGGTAATACTGATGTATTGTAGATGGTCACTTGTTATGGTCACGGTTCAATTGACGGTCACTGGTTGACGGTTATCGATAAATGAACGGTTACACGTTGACGGTCAATGTTGACAGTGTATTAGCTGGTATGACTGGGGACGGTTTACAGGTAGGTGGTGATAATATCACTGTTGACATCGACGGTTACTGTTGACATCGACGGTCACAGACCAATGTTTACTGTTGACGGTCGACGGTCACCTGTTGATGGTCAGTGGTCCCAGTGGTTGATGGTTACAGTTGGTAAACCCAAATATACACCAAGTTGATACAGATTTGTAACAACAATAAAGATATTTATTCTTGCAAAATACAGGGGTGGTGTTCTGTTGTTTGTTTACATTATGGTAACATCATTGTTTGTTTACGTTATGGTAACACTTGTTTGTTTACAGTATAGTTACCCATATAAATGGTCCCACTTGATGGTTCAACAACAACAATGGTTGAATAAACATTCCCAACCCCAGTATAGGTTATCTGGTGTGGCTGTTTGGTGATTTGTACCTTGGTTGTTGATATTACTGGTGGTACCACAATTAGTACCTTCAGAACTAAAGATGTGTCCAGTTGTGAGTCCCAGACAGAACTGAAGATCCTCGTTTGTCAGCGGTATATATACCCTCCGACCGGAAGTATAGCACGACCAACATCCAAGCAGTGCTGATTGGCTGAGTGTGACATCATTGCTGGTATCTCGTCACTCATTGGCTGGCGATGACCTCATGCAGCTCAGTGAAAACAACATGGCGGTTTGCATTTCTACTGAGCGGGCGGGAGAATAAAATTTAACTTCACCAGACTATCTCAGCTTCTATGAACATCGTCAGGATTTACTAGGTACACCACAAATAATTAGAGGACACCTAATTTTATACTGGATAAAGGTAGGTTCTCGGGAAACACTGGATTTCTCTTCAGGGAGCTTTTTCCCATGTCGTTGTTGTTGTTGTTGTTCTCGATCGTCGGACCAGAATTCGCCACATCACTCCCACCCAATTAAATATGTTCGGGACCCAGAGATGGTATCGTTAAAATTTAACAACATTTAATTTGAATATATATACAGATAAAATGATTAGGATGATCCTTCTCGAAATTAAATGTTCATAAGAACTATTGTCCTTCAGTGGAATGTACAGCGTATCACAATTCAATTGACGAAACAGTCTTCAAATATAACTTGGACGGTAGTTTGGCACATATATATAATAAAATTGTATAATAATAAACTTTGAAAAATTAACACTCATGTCCATTTCTTTCTATTTACAGATGTTAGCTGGTTTCTGCTTGGGTGCCCTGCTCACGCAACACTCGGGCTCGTGGATCCTGCACCCAGGTGCCATCAGGAAGAACTCTCAGTGCGCATAATGGCACTCACTCCCGGGGGGACATGCTGCACGTGTCGCGAAGGTCCACGTGAAGTTTCGAGGGCCTGTCTCCTCACTGTCCTCAGGTGGCTGGCGGGGAAGGTTTCGGAGTACAGGCTCGGAGCACCAAGAAAGAAGATCCTGGGGTCGTTATGCAGGAACTCATAACGACCCCCAGCTGGTGGTCCTTGCGGGTCTAACCTCTGTGGGTTGTAGATGATGATAGGTGGAATGGTCTAGAAGTGAGGTTGGACAGGTAGAGGTGATGCTGCAGTGGGTGTAGTGGGTGTCGTGACGGGTGTTGGTGGTGGTGACTGGACCTCCTGAGAGACTGGTGTAAATTTCTCAGGGGTTGCAAATAAGGTTATGAGTGGTTCTGGGGTTGATGGTGGGGGTACAACAGGGTCAATGTTGGGCACCTCCCTTTCCTCTTCCCCTGTGGTTTCAGGTGCTGTGTCAGTAGAACTACCAGAGGAACTTGATGATGATGAGGAGGAGGAGGATGTTGACGAAGATGAGAGTCGTCGGACCCGAGACCGCTTGGCTGGTTGTGGAGAGAGTGATGGCGTTCTCTCTCGGGTCCTTCGAATTGGCCCTGGCGATGGAGTTTTTGCCATTGACGGGGACTGCCTTGGAGATGTAGTGGTGATCCGTGGAGGAGTTCCCACCTTAGGTCAGGGGGGCTTGGCCAACTGTACCATATCAGCTTTTTCGGGAGGGTTCCCTTTGGTCGTCCGTTTTGGGTTGGATGGTACGGTCTGGGGTTGTTCTCTGTTGTTGTGAGTTTCCCGACCCCCGGATGGTGTTGGTGATGGTGGTCTGCTCACGGTGCAGGACTTGGCACTCTTTTTGGGGATGTGATAGTCCCGGGGCACATCCAGACTCACCATTGACCTTGGTCGGGCCGCCGGCTTGACAGTTGGCCGTTCCTCCTTACCACTCGATTGGTGGCATCTCCCAGGGCGGCGTGGAGAGTATCCCCGATGTGGGCGGTCTTCAGTGGCCACCTGTAACCTGGCATGGTACTTGTCAACATGCTTTTTGAGCATGTACATCCTTGATGCGGGTACTGCATAGGCCCATTCACTACACTGGACGATGGGCCCATGTGCATCCTTTTTATGCCTCTCCAGTTGACGCCTAGCTTGGAACTGTCTGGGGCAGATGGGACACTTCCAACACCTCCATGGTGGGCCATCATCACGCATCTGTGAAAAATATGAGAGGAGGAACCTTAGTTATGAGAACCACCTGTGTTAAATGTTTAATAATTTAGTTGTTTCCTTTTTGTTTGGGATTCCCAACCAGTCTCCATCAACCTCATTCTATGTCACTACTTTGTCTTTTGTGTCTTTTTCAACCAGTTTGGCGCAGAACCATGATATGGTTTGAGTCTGTTATGGTGCACCACTTTAGATTTGGCAGCAGGGCCCTTCTGTATCCGGTAAACTAGGTCTGATAGTCGCTCGGTCACTAGGAATGGTCCAGTCCATGGTTTCTGCAACTTTGGAGAAATCCCCTTTCTCCGAAGGTTGTCGTGTAACCATACAGCTTCCCCGGCCTTGTAGATGTGTTGGTTAGTGCGTCGGTCATAGACTCGTTTCTGCCTATCACTGGCAGCCTGCATATTTTTACGAGATATGTCATGAACCGTCCACAGCTTTTCCCTAGTTTCCTGCACGTAGTCCACTTCACTGACTTCTTGTTTTGCTTGTGGTGGTGTACCATACAGGAGGTCCGCTGGCAGCGTAATCTCACGTCCAAACATCATCAGACATGGGGAAAAACCAGTGCTTTCATGTCGTGATGATCTGTAGGCTAACATCAACATGGGCAATGTCTCATCCCAGTTCCGTTGGTCGGTTGCAACAACTTTTCTGAGCATTTCCTCCAGAGTCCTGTTGAAGCGTTCCACCAGTCCGTCACTTTGTGGATGATATGATGTCGTCCTTGTTTTGGCAATTTCCAGTTTGTCACACAGTCCCTGGAACAGTTTAGATTCAAACTGAGTGCCCTGGTCAGAATGGATCTCAGAAGGTAGACCAAATCGACAGAAGAATTCATCCATGACAATCTTAGTAATGGTTTCTGCTTCCATGTCAGGCATCGGGAATGCCTCTGTCCATCGCGTGAAGTAATCAGATAGTACGAGAATATATTTATTCCCCCGTCTAGTCTCTGGTAGAGGTCCTAAAATGTCAAGAGCAATCCTCTCCAGAGGTCCTCCTGCCAGATACTGATTCATAGGTGCGATGAACTTCTTTGTTGGAGCTCTACATGCTTGGCATTCCTCGCATTTCCTGATCCACTCTGTTACATCTTGTTGGTAACCCACCCAGTAGAATCGACCATGCATCCGAGCAACAGTTTTGTTTATTCCAAGATGTCCTGAACCACAGTCACTGTGCATGGCTTTGAGAATGTCATCCCGCCAAGATCTGGGAACAATAAGCTGCCAGGAAGATTGTCCCCCATCACCGAACCATTGACGGTAGAGGATTCCATCCCTAAGTTCAATGCGGTCCAATTGGCTCCAATATGCTTTTGTTGCCGGACTTTTTGCTGATACATTAGGCCATTTTGGTCGTTTGCCAGTCTCCTTCCATGCGATGACTGGAGATAATGATGTGTCTTGGTTCTGGGCATTCCTGATTTCTGTAGTGGATTTCCCATGCAGCAACCCAATTGGCGGTTGGAGTCCTTTTGCTCTGGACCAGTGTTTGGTGATTTTCCAGATCTAGTCATCACTCGAATGGAGTTATTATCCTGCATGTCCTTCTGTTCCTGACTTGTGCAGTAGGCACAAGTATCACATGGAATACGTGAAAGGCCATCAGCATTTCCGTGCTGTTTACCTGCTCTATGTTCCAACTGGAAGTCGTATGTGCTTAGAGTCTCTATCCAACGAGCAGTTTGTCCCTCTGGATTTTTGAACCGCATTAACCATCTCAGTGCGCCATGGTCAGAGCGAACCAAGAATTTCAAACCATAAAGATAGTGGTGGTAATGTTTCACAGCCTCGACCACGGCCAGCAGTTCCTTTCGGGTAATGCAATATTGCCTTTCTGCCTTGGTTAGGATTCTACTGAAGTAAGCAATGACACGTTCCTTCCCTTCGTCATCTAACTGTGACAGGACAGCACCAATACCTATGTTGCTGGCATCTGTGTCCAGGATGAATGGTTTCTCAGTGGATGGATAAGCCAATATGGGCGACTCTGTGAGTGCTGTTTTCAGCTTTTCAAAGGCGTCCTCACATTCTGATGTCCACTTGAATATGTTTCCTTTCTCCATCAGCTTGTGCAATGGTTTGGCTGTATCTGCGAAACCTTTTACATAACGCCTATAATACGAACAAGTCCCAATGAAGGCTCGCACTTCTGTAAGACTTGTAGGTCTTGGCCATTGCTTAACTGCACTGATTTTGGATGGATCTGTCGATATGCCCAAACTGGAGACTGTGTGACCCAAGAATTCAACTTCTTTCCGAAACAAATGGCATTTCTTTGGTGATAATTTCAGACCGGCCTCTTTGATTCTACACAGGACTTCATTCAGCCTGGTTAGATGGGTCTCAAAAGAGTCAGAGAAGATAATTATGTCGTCTAAGTACAGTAGACAGGTCCTCCAGTTGAGTCCAGAGAGAACAGCCTCTATCAGGCGCTCGAAGGTTGCAGGAGCGTTGCAGAGCCCAAAAGGCATAACCTTGAATTGGTATAGACCGCACGTCGTGGAAAAAGCAGTTTTCTCAGCATCTTTTGGATCGACCTCAACTTGCCAATATCCACTCTTCAGGTCGAGTGTCGAAAACAGTGTTGAACCTCGTAGGGCATCCAGAGAGTCATCTATTCTCGGGATTGGATAGGAGTCTTTTTGAGTCGCCAGGTTCAGGAGTCTATAGTCCACGCAAAAGCGGAGAGAAGAATCTTTCTTCTTTACGAGAACCACTGGTGCGGCCCAAGGACTTGTTGATTCCTCTATTATACCCTTTTTCAACATCTTGACGTTTGGAGAGTGGTAACCTTCTAGGGTGCATTCTGATTGGCGCTGCAGCACCGGTGTTAATAGTATGCTTGACTATGTTGGTTCGGCCAAGGTCATCATTATCTTTGGCAAAGGCAGCCTGATGGTCTGACAAGAGTTGTCGCACTTAGTCCCATAGGTTTGGATTCAAGTTCTGAACTGCTGCTTGGTATAAATCTCCAACATGGGCAGGTACTTCCTCCTTACTAACTGCAAGACGGTTCAGTCTGTCGTGTTTTGTATCCCTGTCTTTGATATCGTCAACTACTCTGTCTATTGGTTGACAAGTGGCTATGTTAGGGAGTTCAGTAAAAATTTCAGTTTTCATTAACCACATACAGACTAGGATTTCTGAAATCTGGTTCAGACAAGGAATATTTTGCTACAAAAATTACGAAAATTGGACCATTATAACTCATTCTCGGACTGACTGAAGTCTCGGAAACATGACCTTCCATGCCCCTTCTGGCCTATATGTATAACATTACGGAATTACTAGCAAATGGTACCCTTTTGAGAGTGTTTTTCAGTCAATATTTATCATAATCTACTTTAAATTTCAAACTGCTGACAGTAGAGCGATAAAATTTCGACCACATCTCCAGACAATAAAGACGAATAATCTATATTATTTACGACTGCTATACTCGCATATAAAACTCAATAATTTGCATAAATTTGCATAATTAATTAGACAAAGTTGACTAATTTTCATTAGAAACCCTCGGGAAACTTAATAAAACACATACAAATCATTTCAGTGTGAATTGTAGTTTGCATATTTTGTTTGTAGATAAGTAACTCCGAAAATGTAGAAAAGGGGGAGATAACTCAACACCGGGAGCAATTTTCAAGATGGCCGCCATACAAAATGGCCGCCAATCATTCTCTTTAAACTTAGTCATGTTGGGTATCAAATCGAAGCCCTTGAAGAGCACAGTACGGCCATAGTGGTTGTGAGAAACAGTAAAACATATTAAGGGAGTATTCAAGTGTTATGTAGGCAAAAAACATGAATTTTTCGATTAGAATGTGAAAATGATGGAAAAAGTACTGACGTGCTGCCCGAGTTAAATGGCAATGTTCACTGTATGAAAACCATCCACACATACCGATGTCATACTCAATACTTGAGTAATCCCCATCATACATGGACTGATGGTTAGCCTGACTAATCATAGATCTGCATGATAAATTGACTGAGCGAGTTATTAAAGTAATGCCAAATTTGGCAATAAATTATAAACTACATGAACATGATTAAGCCACATTTTATTTGACAAAAGGATGCTGAAGACCAAGTCGAGAGAAAACTTGAGGCAGGCAGTGCTTGTATGACAAGGGAGTAGTAGGGTTTAACGTCGTTTTCAACCTTGTTTCAGTCCTATCACGGCGGTGCCTACATGTGCCAGAACGCGAGAGTGCTCCCAATGTGCCTACTTGTGCCAGAACGCGAGAGTGCTCACAGTTCCTATTACCCAGGACACTGATCAGCCCAGCCAGTACAGAACCCGGTCACCCATCCAAGTATTGACCGAGGTTAACATTACTTAACCTCGCCTCGGTGATCTGACGAGAACCAGTGTGGCCAACGACAAGCTTGGATCAGCGTCAATATATTTGAGCACCAGATGAAGAAAGACGAATGATGGGACCGTTTCAATTATTGATGAATCTACAATAAATATAAAGCAAAATAAAATGAATGTGTTTTGTTATTGATGTGAATGAACATCCTCCCTCAGAAACTGATTAATACAGCATTAAAACAGTTATTTGAAAATCAATACATGTAGAGGGAAAAGACATTTGATTGACATTCAATTGTACACCATATTATCCAGTTACGAAATTGGTTTATTTCTAGTTGACATCTATGTAACCTATGTCCATATCCAAGGTAATACAGCATAAAGAAATCACACACAAATTAATATAGACTATAACTGAAAATCACACAAATTAATATAGACTATAACTGAAAATTTATTCTGTCAGAATTAAATCAATGTTAACGAAACAGAGTTAACGAAACATTTAAAAAAGATAGCCTGGCTGTTCTCTCTGACGACTTGCTTCCCATGTATTTTTCATAGAGACAATCGTCATTTCTCTCCATTATTTTTGAAACCAGAGCAAATTACTAAAGTGAAAATTACTCAAATATCCAAGGAACATCAACGAACGTAATGATCGTGAATAATTCAATGGAGATTTCCAGTTTGAACCGCGAAAGGTATTGAGGTCACACACATCGGCAGATGGCTAATTCAACCTTCAACTTTAAGAATATATATTCAGATTAGCGAAATATTACCTTGCGAGTCGCATATGAGCCACATCCTCAATAAGCTGAAAGCTCCAACCCCCAGATACCTCCAGATCAACTTCTTTGACTGAGTTTGCCACCATCCAGATCCTTAATAATATTCTGCAACCTTGCACAAAGGAAAGGTATCTGCAAATAAAAGTTTGCAATTAAAACATCAAGATGCGAACAAAACTTGCCGGAGTGGTAAAAACCTTTCTCCATTCCAGGGGCAGGAAGTGCATTAAAAAGTAAAAGCTGCACATCCATGTTTGAGAAACTTTACCCCCTCCCCTCACCACCCCTGCCATGTCTCCTTTCTATCCCCTCCCCCCCCCCCCACAACCTATTTCACCTCCACTTCAGCCCCTCCTGTCCCCTCCCCTCCCTTCATCTCCTAATACCCTAATTTGGGCACACCCTCAATTCGGCGCAGCAAATTGTTCTTTAGGCAGAGAAACTCGGCCAAATTAGTAAAAAACATTCAAAATTCTCCCAATTATGGCAAAATTGGTAGGCTTTGAATAAAATATGACACTTATTTATAAGAAATCTCTATGAACACTAATTCTCAATGCAAGGGAAATATTTTTTTTTTTGCTCTCTAATTTGGGTGCAACCTAATTTGGTCCCAACATTTAACTTTGTTTTCAAGGGAGTAATCTGAAGCCCTGCCCTGATGCATCCTTTTCACCACCCCCCCCCCACCCCATCTATTACTGCTGATCAAGTTACTTGTTAACAAAGTGGTGCAAACTCTCAAACAACAAAGTGTTACAACTAGAATATTAACTCATTAATTAACAGTAGTCCAGAATTTTGAAGACAAGTCTGCAATGATTTAAACAAAAAATAAAATAGTATTATATGCTGGCTGTTTATTCTCTTAAATTCAGCTGGATTATTATTTTCAAGCAGTTCCCATTGCCTTTATAGAAAAAACAAATACAAGTGAAGTGAAAATTTAAAGTAAAAAAGTATTGAAAAAAACAGTCCATGAATATAATAGCAAAGCTATTACAAGGGGAGACTACCAATGGACAGATCACCCGTATATCGATATGCGCATGCGCAATGTGATATCAATGTCCAGCGCTTCCTGTTTCCACGCTGTTTCATTTTGTTAACTCACACCCGCCGCCAGTGTTAACATTTCACTGATATTTACACCATAAAATACTGACGACTGTGTGATAATTACTGCTCAAATGGCGTTTTATATGACAAAGCTACTGATATTCGACACTAGATGAAACAGAACGCTGATAATTACAACGATCAGACCGCGAAAGCGGACAGTGGAAAAAGGTCGGCAAATCACTGGAAGGCCGCCATATTGAGTCGGATCGGAATGGGACCAGACTGCACCAACCAAAAATATCAAGCATTTTACATTGGACTCCCGTTAAATAACTGAACAACATCGATACGAATCAATAGCTAAGACATTCGACATTTGATATGAAAGATTGGAATCGACAATACTTACCGTTTTCAGCAAAAAATGCGCCGAAATATCGCGACACTCTTGGAAAATTTGATCGTTACGGAGGGTGCGCAAGAAATGACGTCATCCAATTCGATATTCTAAAAATAGAGGGGATTCCCCGTCGGATGATGGGTCACTCGACGAACTCGTGTCCGTCAATCCAGTGTAAAACTACAAGTGAAAGTCGCATATCTTCCCAAACAAGAGTACCGCGAACGCTGCACATAGTGTCTCTGTACAGTGTTTTTGGTTGGTCATCAAAATTTGCCACTCTTAAAGGAATATGGCCTGTACTCGGATCTACAATAGCTTTGGCCAGCATCATGCCCTTGGATTGGACAAACTGTTCACTCACTTCAACCACACCAGTCATGATTGTTGAGGAGTCTGCATTGATAATACCGTTTATCATGGTCTCTTTGTTTGGTGGAATGATGACTGTTTCTGCCACCGATACGAGCATGGAAGGCAAGCGACTCTCCAAAATACAAGGCATGAGTCTATCGTTTACTGTAACAGTGCCATCACCCATGTTGAGGTTACAGTTGTGTCCATGCAAGAAGTCATAACCCAGAACAGCAGGAACATCTATGTCAGCAATGAGCATAAGTTGTTGTGTGGTCAAGTCAGAAAGAAAGTTTAATTCCAAGGTGGTCTGTCCCAATATTTTTACCAGTCCACCATCTGCCATTTTGATATGACCATGTCCAGGTTCAAGTGCAGGTCGGAGATCCGCTGGAATCGCATGATATTTCTTTGGATGTAAAACTGAAATCGATGACCCGGTATCAATCAGGCAATTCACTTTTATCCCATTGACCTGTGTGGGTAGGAAAAGACCATCATGATTTTGCTTACTAAATTTCTCTGTGTTGGGCCAATGTTTTGGGTTTCAGCTGGAGTCTGGCCCTCGGCACCAGCTACTGACCATTTGCCGACTGGGAAGTACTGGCTTGGTTACCACATGTTTGCCCATTATGGCTGTCATTTTCAGCTACATTGTTCCTGAACAGTTGTTGCCTTCGCTTCCGGCATTGAGCCTTCCAGTGTCCCTCGATTCCACAAAAATGACATTTTCCAGGTCTTCTGCCTGATTTGTAGCCCTTAGCTTCAACCGTTGTCAAACTGGTCTCGATCCTGGCAAGTCGTTCCACCAGATTGTTCATTATCGGTTCATTACCATGGCTACCATCACTTGATTCTGGATTGCTTACATTATCCAAACTCTCGCGTTGCATCCTCAGGGAAGCTCCCTGTAATTTACGTTTCCTATCATTCTGGAATGCTTCATACTCCAGCGCAATCTTGACAGCTTCCTCTAGGCTCGCTGGTTTCCCTTGATAAATGGTCCATTCTAATTCAGAATCATTGAGGGAATCCATGAACCCATCTCTTGCTAATTTCTCTCTTGTTTCACTCGAGGCTACTGGGCAGGCTTTACGCACCAACTTCCTAATATCCTGGGCTAATTCGGTCAGTGGTTCAGACTTTTTCCGCAGACGGTGTTTCATTTGGGCACGGAACATCTCTGGTTGATTCTCTGGCTCAAATCGAGAAGTAAGGGCAGCTACTAATTCCCTATAGTTCCTACGTTGATGTGGTTCCAAATCACTAAGGATACCTTGTGCCCGTCCCCGTAAACTTGTAGCCAGCTCTAATGCCTTGGTAGCATTATCCCATCTGTTTATCTCAGCCACCATCTCGAAATGTACAAGATGATCATGCCATCCTGCTGATCCATCATAAGTTGCAGGATTTTTCTGTTTTCTATATCTTCGAAAATCCCCTGAAGCTAGATAACTCCCATCATAGACAGTATCTGGGTAGTTATTTTCCCTTTGGCCTCGGTTAAGAGCATTTACCCCATAACCATCACCGTGGTTTCGTCCTGTGGTTTCAAGCCTGTTTCTACGATCGAATGTTGCATACCGATCGTCTTCAACATGACCAAATTGTCGATCATTGTATGTCCGTCCCCTTGTGTTTGGTTGGTTTGTATCTGATCTATTGGCGACATGTTGGTTATTTCCCCGCCTGGGTTCTGCGTCATCTCCAGTATGCCTGATGGGCATAATTCCCTCTTCCTGCCTAAGACCACATTGCTGATCTCCAGCTTGACTGGAATGCTGGGACTGTCTATCCCTCACATCAAGGCTTGCAGGGTATATCTCATGACGCGACCCTTTCCTATTAATCTGGCTAGCCGAATGTGCCAGGGAAATATTCAAAACATCAACCTCTGTTGATGTGTCCAAGGACTGGTCTGCCTTTTCAAATTCATTGATTTGTTTAACCACGTCTCTCTCCGTTTGACGGAGATGCTCTAGGGAGTCCTTCAAGGCCTGCAAATCTGCTGATCTATCAGTCAGATGTGATGAGTCCTGTCTAGGTGAGACATCTTTTTCTTCTGATGAAGCATGATCAAGATTATCAGCTGCTTGAAAAATTCAACCTCACTGTCATCCAAATCTCCACTGTGAATGTGTTTCTCCATTGGTTTTGTACCACTAGAGTAGTCTCCCTTCCCCTTGTATTCTGGGGAAAACGGTGATGCCATAACAATATAATTTCCTTTCTGGGATATGGAGGGTAAAGCTTGCAATATAATCTCACTATGGTGCCACCAATTGTAGCGTGGTCGGTGGTCAGTGGTCGGCGGTCAGCAATACCCTTTATCAGTAGTTGGTCAACGGTCGCTGGCTGACAACCCTGGGATATGGTTGATGGTCAACGATTACTAATTGACATTAGATGGTTACTGTTGACGGTAATACTGATGTATTGTAGATGGTCACTTGTTATGGTCACGGTTCAATTGACGGTCACTGGTTGACGGTTATCGATATATGAACGGTTACACGTTGACGGTCAATGTTGACAGTGTATTAGCTGGTATGACTGGGGATGGTTTACAGGTAGGTGGTGATAATGTCACTGTTGACATCGACGGTTACTGTTGACATCGACGGTCACAGACTAATGTTTACTGTTGATGGTCGACGGTCACCTGTTGATGGTCAGTGGTCCCAGTGGTTGATGGTTACAGTTGGTAAACCCAAATATACACCAAGTTGATACAGATTTGTAACAACAATAAAGATATTTATTCTTGCAAAATACAGGGGTGGTGTTCTGTTGTTTGTTTACATTATGGTAACATCATTGTTTGTTTACGTTATGGTAACACTTGTTTGTTTACAGTATGGTTACCCATATAAATGGTCCCACTTGATGGTTCAACAACAACAATGGTTGAATAAACATTCCCAACCCCAGTATAGGTTATCTGGTGTGGCTGTTTGGTGATTTGTACCTTGGTTGTTGATATTACTGGTGGTACCGCAATTAGTACCTTCAGCACTAAAGATGTGTCCAGTTGTGAGTCCCAGACAGGACTGACGATCCTCGTTTGTCAGCGGTATATATACCCGCCGACCGGAAGTATAGCACGACCAACATCCAAGCAGTGCTGATTGGCTGAGTGTGTAATCATTGCTGGTATCTCGTCACTCATTGGCTGGCGATGACCTCATGCAGCTCAGTGAAAACAGCATGGCGGTTTGCATTTCTACTGAGCGGGCCGGAGAATAAAATTTAACTTCACCAGACTATCTCAGCTTCTATGAACATCGTCAGGATTTACTAGGTACACCACAAATAATTAGAGGACACCTAATTTTATACTGGATAAAGGTAGGTTCTCGGGAAACACTGGATTTCTCGTCAGGGAGTTTTTTTCCATGTCGTTGTTGTTGTTGTTGTTGTCGATCTTCGGACCAGAATTCGCCACACTACTCTAAAATTCTTCATTAATTTCTCCTTGGCCTATACGACAAAAATAAGAAGTTCAATTGTCATCTATCACATTTCGCATAGCACTATACCAGAAGGGTCCGAAAATGGCAAATACAGATCCCATCCATAGGCGCATACAGTAGCTGGATGGATGGATGCACTTGTGCACAATATCGTCGTTTCACGAGAAGCCAGTGAAGACAGATATGCTAAACTATCATCACTTTGCAACAGTCAGAAAAAATATAGGCTACACTATCTTCCCATGGAGTCAGCCAGCTCCACTTTGGGCTGGCTTTCGCCCTTAATTTGATAGAAGTTAGTAAAAATATAGACTATACTTTAATCCTTTGATGACAGCCGAAATAGGGACTGCAGCAATCAGATATATATATGTCAAACTTTCGTCCCTTGATAAAGGCCAGCAGCGGGCTACACTTTCATCTGTTGATCGCAGTCTGTAAAAAATTTGGGGGCTGCAGTTTCATCGCTAATGGCACCCATCAACGAAACATAGGCTACATTATCGACCCTTGATGATTGGAGCGACATGCAAGAGGTGGGAAAAATTTACGACGTCTGACGACTAAAAGCATCCATACGACTCTACAAGAAAGCTTCCCTCGGCACCTCACATTTTGACCCGAGAATACGGTGGATCCTCGGACGTAGCCTTAGTATCCCAGTCGCGCTTTTATTGCAGGTGTTCAAGTGGGGTCTATGAAGTATCCACGGTGTGAAGTCCATGAAGATAACCAGCACAAATGTAGCTTGGCTACACTTTTTTTCTTGAACACAACCAGCAGAGATACATATAAGATCTTCTATTGATGGCAGTCAGCAAAGATATACAGGTTAGACTTTTATCAATGTTGGGGGAAGGATACTACTTACCCGGAAGACTCTTCTCAAGGAAGCGAGTCTAGCGGGGTGTTAAAGATACAGATCGATGGCCAAATTCGTCTACACATTGATCGGGGACAGGGAGAAAGTTATGCCCCTTGACTGGGAGTAAACTGAGCAAAACAATCTTAACTCAATTACAGCAAGTAAGTCTGACAAAAAACTGGTAAGTTGACCTCCAATTTGTTTACTGTTTCAAATTCTCGCCGGTACAGGGAACACGAGACAATCGAAATTGTTCAGCAGATTGGGCCGAATCTGACCGTTTTTCGACTTTTCAAGGGGTTTTCTATTAAAGATGAAGCAAGCTTGAAGGGGAATGCTCGAATTTCCGTTTTCTATAATATGTTAATGTTGTGTCTTAAAATACCAGCCTCTTTCAGAAAATATATAGAAAAGAGTGATTTGGGTTGAAGATTTTATGACAATTGGTTATAGAAAACGGGCCCATCGTCTAATCCCTGCCGAATATAAAGAACCTCTGGAGTGCAGTCATATAGGCTACACTATCAACCCTTGGTGCCAAACAGATAATATATAGGCTACACTATACCAACCTTTGATAACCAATATACCAATAACGATGACAACCAGCATATTCTACGATCCATCGGCACTCCCCTCCCCGCAAAAAAAAACAGAAAAGGGCGCCTTATGCTTGGGTAAGAGGACTCCACGTACAGACGATGATATAGCACATCATAGGGAGACTCGTGAAGTCTACTAACACCGACTGCCAAATGGATCCGAAGTCTTCACAAGGAATCAACTCAGAAGATTAAAACATGCATAGTGAATAATACACTGCGGTATGAACTCTTTGTTTGACTCTTCTTCTGTCAACTGCTTGAAGCTATTAAATTCGTGTTGGCAATCAATCATTGACAGCTCTGGTATAAAGCCTGTCACATCGTATGGAAGTGTTATTATGGCGGCTTTTGTGCTCTTTGGTATTCCGTCCCCAGCACGACGTCATCAATTCGTCAAGTCATTTTACTGAAGAAAACGAATCGTTGGAATCATTGAATGCCGTCCGTTTCCGTCCGTTTTGATTTGGACCTGAATCCATCAGCTGCTTCCTATTTATAAGACTTTGTCAACATTTGGCTGAAATAAAACTGAATTAAAAAAATTCTTCCACAATTTCTCAGATTGTTATAGGAAGGAAATTCGGTACTATCGAATTAGTTTAAAGCTTACCGATAAATCTTCCTCTACTTTTACAATAATGAGTCCCGGTTCTATACGTTGTTAGTCTAGTGATACGACTGTCCACTCTGTGCGAATCTGGGGTAGTGCGATAAGAATCGAGGCGATTTGTTTTTTTCAATTTCTAACGAATCAGCACCATTTTCATTTGATCAGCACCATATTCATGTGATGTTTGCTCTTAATATCCCAAGAACAATCAACAAAATAATACAGGATGGTTCATACAAACACCTTCAACAATATAAAATGTACTCCACCAAACCCAGCCAAACCATCTATGTCTGGAAACAGATACATACCAATGTCAGCTTTCGCTGTTATACCGAAAAATCAAAACATATTCATATCTATAATGGTGAAATAATACCCTGGAATATAAGTATTTATTACCTACTTTTCAACAGGCATGGCAATCATGCAAAAAAGCAAAAAACACGAGCATATAGAATGCATATAACAAATATCGGTTTTCTTGCGAAACGAACATGAACCAAATATTAATATTCGTGGTTTTAGATAAGCAAAGAATAATATATAACGAACGAGCTACCGAAAATAAAAGAGCTATCAAGGACCATGAAATTATTTCCCAGTTTAGTCATAATGACTTGATTTAATTACCTAGTTTCAAGAACTTATCTACACCAATTAAGTCCGCCAATGAGATTACCCCTCCCTGCAGAACGCTTTTCAGACCAGCCCTGTGCTACAAGAGCCGGTCGAAGTCCCCTTCAATGTTCTAAGAGAAACAGTTTTAATCTCTCAAGATTCGATCGAATGCATGTACCAAGTGAATGGACAATCCCAAATTTCGCCTGATGTTATTAAACACAATTATTTAAGCTCGTTCGCTTCGTTTGCTAAGGAACGACAAGCGGTATCCACTGACCAGTAATACGTGTGCCAATACTCAGCCAAGATCACAACCTACAACTCAAGAATATCCAAGAAAACGAGAGGTTTGAGGGGATTGCTTCCATGGCATGAAAAGAGCTACGAAACAGCTGTCATTCTTAAAACACGCTCAATCCAAGCTTGGTCTTTAGCATTATCTCTTCTCCGGATTAGAGAGCTTCGGACGTGTCGGGCACCTGGGAATATCTTCAGAATCAAAATCAAATCAAAATTTATTCACCAGATAATTTACATTGAAAATAAATATTAGGTCAAAATGTTTTGGCGGGAATAAAGCCCAACATGGGCTTGTTCTATCCCTGTTATAATTATATGACAATAATGATGGGCATGAGGGAGGTGATGAATTAAACGGAATATAAACTATGATATGTAATCTTATGAAACGTTTTTACTTCTATACGTGGGATAATGGATGTTTCAGATCCACAGAGTGCGCAGGGTCCCCAAGACAAACTGCCAGGCTGCTGGGAACGCACTCGGGCACTGATCCTGGCCAACGAGGGAGTTCGATTCAACCTGTCACCTTGTCTGGATCAAGGAGGTTGGAAAGGAAGACCTGTAATGACAACCAAAGCAAATTAATGCAATACTGACATATAATTCTTTGAGCAGGTATACAGGATTCAAATCGTGGTAGCGTACAATCCCTGCAAAGAAGATCCCTACTCTATGAATTATCTGTACTCTTATAGTTATCATTAACCGAAGTTCAATAGAAAATATATACAAAATGGATAGCCCTAGCTATTTCGCGAGCAGGCCTGGTCACAGCCACAGTCTGGTCACGACCGGTTCTCTCATGGATGGGTCCAGCTTCTATCTTCCTTCCCCAGGGCTTTGTAGTAGGATCCAGCGTCTATCGTCCTTCCCCAGATATACGTGGTAAGGTCCAGCGTCTGTCTTCCTTCCCCAGGTCTTCGTTCACTCCCGTATGGATGAACACTGCGTCGTGTGTCGTCTTACACGACCTGGCCCTCCCGTGGTTATGTCCGCCGTGTGTCTTCCTTCCCCCGGTCTTCCTCCCTCGGGTGGTATGGACTTCTCGTCGTCGTCGTGTCTCGTCTTACACGACTAAGCCCCTCCAAGCGTTGATAACCGTCAATGGATGCGGACGGCCTGGGCACGACAGTACTATCACAGTACAAAGGCTTCTACGGCACCGGCCCGTTTCTCTGTAACACCGCAGGACTATTCAACTGCACGGCTCACCACAGTAGCAGACGGCACCCCTCGTAGGAATACACCCCCAGGCTTCAGCGACCCCGCTCACGGCGACTCACTCCGCGGCCCGGCTCCAAGGATGAATCATCAAGGCTAGAGTTCACGGCTACACGGTCCACGTAGGATCGGACATCAATAACACACGGTGGATGGGTAGGCACCTGGTCTAGTAACCCTCTTCCTATACTACTGTATGGGCACCTGGAATCGGCACCCTCCTTCTATACTACTGTATGGTCAACTGGTATAGGAACCCTCCTTCTATACTACTGTATGGTCAGCTGGCCCATGAACCCTCTCTCTATACTACTGTATGGTCAGCTGCAATAGATGGGCATCTGGTCAAGGATTCCCCCTTATATATTACTGTATGAGACAGTAGTAATCTATGATTGGCCGTGAATTATATATGTACAGGGTGGTGAGAGATCATATGCTTATGGAGGCGTGAATGAATAATCTTTTATCGTACGATTGACTGGGTAGATGTATATTTATCAAGCTATAGGCTCGAACCTATAGATTGTGGGTGTTAGCATGAATATATTTCAACCCGTAGGTTGTGTATTTAAGTTCATGTGTGCATGAATAATTGTTTGGGTAGGAACACAGAGACGAGCGTCTCCTACCGGGTACAGCTTAATCGATACCGTAAAGGTATGGCCGTGCTATCAACACTAACGCCGTTAGTTAATTCCCAGAGCTGAGCCTGCACTATCGTACAGTAGAGATTAGGAATAACCATTGACGATAAGTGTCTATACTCTTAACTCCCAGCGCAATACCCATACAACTGTGCGATACGGTTGAAATAGGTAGAGATCGAAGTAGAGTAAACACAGCCCGGACGTGTGATTGTAAGTGAGTGTAAATGTATGCAATGATGCTATAGGATTCGGCGGCGGCACTTCTCCAATTCGGCGACCTGGTCGCGGCCCGGCGGCGGCACAAATTCGGCGGCGGCACTTCCTCAATTCGGCGACCTGGTCGCGGCCCGGCAATGTATTGGATTTTTCTCCCCAATAGATTTTGCGTGTGCTCTCACCTCGATGTTTCTGCTGGTCTCTGTCGTTTCAGCGGGAGTCCGGCTTATATAGGGCTACCGCTCTTCTGTGGATAAAGGTAGAAACAGACGTCGAAGATACCAGCGCCCTCTTTATTGTCAAATTACAACACTTCCCGATCAGTTTATCTGGACTTCGCTGGATAAATATGGCTATGGAGGAACAAACCATAATTCATAACGGACGTAACTGGTAAATCTCAGCTTCCAACTCTCTCTAGTTAATTCACACGACGACCGCAAAGTTCACTGTCCCTAATCTGCATATTCACTGAAACCGACTTCCGGATTCCTGACTGACGTCATCTACAGCGAAGCAAGTAGCTCACCAGGGTCCCTTTCTCCGTCCCGACTGATCGTTTGAGATAACTTCACCGGGATTTCAAGGCATTGTCTGTCTCCTGGATTATTATAGTTCATTCTAGGCAAATTACAGCGTTGAATACCACCAGGTAAGTGAACCGCACACATAAACACAATGTAACTTTCGATTTCACATAGTCACGTATCATTCGGAAGCTGTGATTTATTAAAGGGGATCCCAAGGGGTCGTTGTCAACCTGCACTTTCGTTACACTACCCCCGCCTTTGAAGATCATGACGCCCTCGTCATGGCTCTCGTCACGCTACCAGCAGCACGGGTGTGCAGAACGGAACATATGTACAACGTATATACAACAAAATTACAGGACGACGGTCCTCTTGACTTTCTGGCCAAGTCGTCGTCACCTGCAATGGACATCCGGTCCACAGCAGGCCACAGCTGTCTCTTGCTGGAGTCATGCATCATGCATCTGAGGCAGTAAAGCCTCGGGATCGGTCAGTCCTTGTTTGTCGCCCACCGGAATACCTGCAGGTCGGCCATGCACCACAGGTCATTCCTCGATGATCACGGTCATCAACCGTATTTCCCCGACCACACGGTCGTGCATCTCCTGTCCACTTGCAGGCTAAAACGTAGTCATTAAAGCGCCTCGGTCGCTGGACACAACGTCCACGAGTCGTTCGTGGAGGACTCCACGTCTCCGGCAAGGCCATCTGCTCTTCCGAAAGAGGCGACTCAACTTCAACAGGGGAATCGGGCGGTAATCCAACCTCGTAATCTGCCAATCTTGGAGGACGCCGAGTTCTCCGTCCACTCCTCGTCTGCCGAGGTACTGGAGACCTCACTGCGGCTGGGTGCTCCATCGTATATGGAAAGACCGTCGCGGGCTCCGAGTCGTTCTCAGACTGGACATCATCATCCTTCTCCGCAGACTCCGTGGTCTTACTATCTGACGTCTCTCTGGGGTAGAAGGGCTTTAAAAGATCACGATGGAATACACGGATGCCACCAGCCTCGTCGGCGATGCGATATGTCACATCATTCAAGGCTTCTTTCACAACAAAAGACCCTCTCAAACAAACCTGATCACCAGGCTTGTAACTGTGAGGAAAAGTTCTTGTATCGTCCACCACCAGTTGAAACGTGGATGCCGCCAAAGACGTTTTTGGTAGATCCGACGGTCGGGAACCATCTCGTCTACGGCTTTCAGGGCAAGTCGCTCGATAATGGTCATGTTTACCGCACGTCCAGCACCCTGGTGTCCAATCTCGGTTGCTGTATGATCGATGTCGGCTACGTCTATGTCCCCAGCTCGACTGGTATCGTCGTGGTTGTTGCTGTCGCGGTGATTCAGTGTCTCGCAGAATCTGTTCCAATAACCGCTTCATTTCTCTCAGATGCTGGGTCTCCGTTCCCATCTTTTTCTCGGCATGAACAGCTCTGGTTGTTGCCCATGTTTCGTGTCGACGATATGTCTTGAATGCTTCCAGTTCCACAGCCGCATGTACTGCCGCATCCAAGTTCTTGGGTCGTGTCTGCCAGACTTGAAATCCCAGCTCATCACCGATGGCGTCCAGGAATTGATCCTTGGCTAGGGTATCCTGAACATCGTCTCCGGCGTCGGGATAGGCCAGCTGTGCCAGGCGGATTAGTGCTTGAGCCAAGCCCGGAAGGTCTTCGTCCCTCACGCGGTGTCTGGACTTCAGCTGTGCCTTGTACATATCCATCTGATTTGGCGGGGCAAATCGCTTCTCCAAGGCTTCCTTCAAGCGGTCGTAGTCGGTACTTCCTGGTGCAGACTTAAGGCTGGCTAACACCTGCTGCGCTGACCCCCGTAAAGCGACGGCTAGGTATTGACCCTGCTGTTGGTAGGTCCATCCATTGATCACGGCGCAGTGCCCGAAGTGAGCCAAATAATCCCGTCATCGTAGGTAGCGGCCTTCACCATCGTCGTCTTCGGCCGTCTAGGTTCCCCCATGGGCGTGGACGTCTGTAACGGATGGTCCCATGAAACTGAAGGTGGTTCGTCCCGGCGTCTTCTTGGCGGTGATTCATCTCGCCTCGACGTCGTCCCCGATGCGGCCCCGTCACAGCCCCGTAGTGGCGTCCCTGCGGCCCGGCGCCCTCTTCCCAGTCCGGCCGGCCCAGAATGGCTGTAATCTTCAACATTCAGTTGAGTCATCTCGTCACCAGAGCTTTGATTTCTCAGCAACGTGGACACCTGTCCCATCATGGCGGTCATCGCTGTGCATAATGCATTTGAGACATTACGCTGGTCTTCTACCTCTCGTCTTAGGTCAACGTCGGGTTGTTCAGGTACTGGCCCACGCCCCCTCAGTCGATCTTCGGTAGACGTCTCCGCTAAAGGTCGTGGCGTCAGTTCGGCCGGTGGTGCCAACAGCATCGATCCCAGTTCCAGCGTGGACAGGTCAAGCAGATTTTCGTAACCCAGTGTTGCTGTGGTTGATCGTCCGGAAGCCACGCCTCTTCCCGTCTCACGTCGTTCCCGTGGACTCGGCGTCGTGAAGAATTTCGGTCGGGCTCCTCTTCCGTCAGATGGTTGGCCCCGGGCTCCAGGTTGTCGTAACTCGGCGCCGAAATCTCCAGTTACATTCATGGTTGTCTGGTCCGGATCCATTCTATCCGCCAGGCTTGGTCTCCTTTCCTTCGTCTCCCAGAAGTTGGCCATCCCACCGCTGCCACCAGTTGAAACGTTTCTACTTCAATACGTGGGATAATGGATGTTTCAGATCCACAGAGTGCGCAGGGTCCCCAAGACAAACTGTCAGGCTGCTGGGAACGCACTCGGGCACTGATCCTGGCCAACGAGGGAGTTCGATTCAACCTGTCACCTTGTCTGGATCAAGGAGGTTGGAAAGGAAGACCTGTAATGACAACCAAAGCAAATTAATGCAATACTGACATATAATTCTTTGAGCAGGTATACAGGACTCAAATCGTGGTAGCGTACAATCCCTGCAAAGAAGATCCCTACTCTATGAATTATCTGTACTCTTATAGTTATCATTAACCGAAGTTCAATAGAAAATATATGCAAAATAGATAGCCCTAGCTATTTCGCGAGCAGGCCTGGTCACAGCCACAGTCTGGTCACGACCGGTTCTCTCATGGATGGGTCCAGCTTCTATCTTCCTTCCCCAGGGCTTTGTGGTAGGATCCAGCGTCTATCGTCCTTCCCCAGATATACGTGGTAAGGTCCAGCGTCTGTCTTCCTTCCCCAGGTCTTCGTTCACTCCCGTATGGATGAACACTGCGTCGTGTCTCGTCTTACACGACTAGGCCCCTCCGTGGTTATGTCCGCCGTGTGTCTTCCTTCCCCCGGTCTTCCTCCCTCGGGTGGTATGGACTTCTCGTCGTCGTCGTGTCTCGTCTTACACGACTAAGCCCCTCCAAGCGTTGATAACCGTCAATGGATGCGGACGGCCTGGGCACGACAGTACTATCACAGTACAAAGGCTTCTACGGCACCGGCCCGTCTCTCTGTAACACCGTAGGACTATTCAACTGCACGGCTCACCACAGCAGCAGACGGCACCCCTCGTAGGAATACACCCCCAGGCTTCAGCGACCCCGCTCACGGCGACTCACTCCGCGGCCCAGCTCCAAGGACGAATCATCAAGGCTAGAGTTCACGGCTACACGGTCCACATAGGATCGGACATCAATAACACACGGTGGATGGGTAGGCACCTGGTCTAGTAACCCTCTTCCTATACTACTGTATGGGCACCTGGAATCGGCACCCTCCTTCTATACTACTGTATGGTCAACTGGTATAGGAACCCTCCTTCTATACTACTGTATGGTCAGCTGGCCCATGAACCCTCTCTCTATACTACTGTATGGTCAGCTGCAATAGATGGGCATCTGGTCAAGGATTCCCCCTTATATACTACTGTATGAGACAGTAGTAATCTATGATTGGCCGTGAATTATATATGTACAGGATGGTGAGAGATCATATGCTTATGGAGGCGTGAATGAATAATCTTTTATCGTACGATTGACTGGGTAGATGTATATTTATCAAGCTATAGGCTCGAACCTATAGCTTGTGGGTGTTAGCATGAATATATTTCAACCCGTAGGTTGTGTATTTAAGTACATGTGTGCATGAATAATTGTTTAGGTAGGAACTGTGTATGATTTGCCTAGCTATACCCTCTTCACAGAGACGAGCGTCTCCTACCGGGTACAGCTTAATCGATACCGTAAAGGTATGGCCGTGCTATCAACACTAACGCCGATAGTTAATTCCCAGAGCTGAGCCTGCACTATCGTACAGTAGAGATTAGGAATAACCATTGACGATAAGTGTCTATACTCTTAACTCCCAGCGCAATACCCATACAACTGTGCGATACGGTTGAAATAGGTAGAGATCGAAGTAGAGTAAACACAGCCCGGACGTGTGATTGTAAGTGAGTGTAAATGTATGCAATGATGCTATAGGATTCGGCGGCGGCACTTCTCCAATTCGGCGACCTGGTCGCGGCCCGGCGGCGGCACAAATTCGGCGGCGGCACTTCCTCAATTCGGCGACCTGGTCGCGGCCCGGCAATGTATTGGATTTCTTCTCCCCAATAGATTTTGCGTGTGCTCTCACCTCGATGTTTCTGCGGGAGTCCGGCTTATATAGGACTACCGCTCTTCTGTGGATAAAGGTAGAAACAGACGTCGAAGATACCAGCGCCCTCTTTATTGTCAAATTACAACACTTCCCGATCAGTTTATCTGGACTTCGCTGGATAAATATGGCTATGGAGGAACAAACCATAATTCATAACGGACGTAACTGGTAAATCTCAGCTTCCAACTCTCTCTAGTTAATTCACACGACGACCGCAAAGTTCACTGTCCCTAATCTGCATATTCACTGAAACCGACTTCCGGATTCCTGACTGACGTCATCTACAGCGAAGCAAGTAGCTCACCAGGGTCCCTTTCTCCGTCCCGACTGATCGTTTGAGATAACTTCACCGGGATTTCAAGGCATTGTCTGTCTCCTGGATTATTATAGTTCATTCTAGGCAAATTACAGCGTTGAATACCACCAGGTAAGTGAACCGCACACATAAACACAATGTAACTTTCGATTTCACATAGTCACGTATCATTCGGAAGCTGTGATTTATTAAAGGGGATCCCAAGGGGTCGTTGTCAACCTGCACTTTCGTTACACTTATATTTCTTAATAGTCATATTCGGAACATATAGGAGTGGATCAGGGAAGTATTGCACCATATATACATGCGACTCATAAAGTATACATATTATTCGAAACATAAGATATATATACACACATATATATACATATACACACAAACACACCATCACACACATATATAAACACACACACATAAATACTAAAGGTGACAAAATATGTTCCGTACAAATTTTGTACACATCTAAATTATATAAGGTTGGATATAAGTTTACATTCACAGAGTGAATATACAGTAAAAAGATATACATATAGAGAGAGGGCTGAAACATGACGATGGTGAATGGACGGCAACCGATCAAAGACAATTTCATTTAGCAGTGCGCCTGTCGAGGGATACCTAGATCGATACGCAAAGGCCAGGATGAAAATTCATCGCTTCATTCCGTGACCCCAATTCGGCCTGCAGTATTGGGCAATCTTTCCACACTATTCTCTATTCTGAACGCTCTTTATATTTTTGATTAGAGTGGAAAATTCATAATGCGGCCACACTCCAACCGGACAATGCATTTCTTATAGGTCTCCAGAATATAACGTTGGTAAATCGGTTTAGCTGAACCATAAAGCCAACCCTAGAATTAGTTGACCAGAGTGGTGGGTTTGTTCAAGATCTATGACACTAACAGGCTGCAGTAAATCCACTTTTTGGGTGTAACAATCCACAACATTTGTGAACGCAGATACTACTAATACGTACTGCATCTAATTTCATACCTTAACATACGAAATAAATCAAATAAATGTATGAAATATTGCTGAATGATTTACCTTTGTATTATGGCGGGAAAGTGTATGTGTAATATTGTTGTTACACATTGGGGAAAGCACTTTTTTGGAAATGCAATATAATTTCTGAACAGTTTACCTTTGTGGCCTATTTTCTTTAAAGGTGAACTGCAAAGGTTTTTAGATTCTCTTTTTTATATTTTATACAGGTTGAACAATGAAAGAATTATCGGTCTATCTACATCGTCTGAAATCCTGCTCCCCGAATACAGAATTCGAATCTTGTCCGTACATCCGACAGGCATGCCTGTATATCATGTATGTATTCAAAATCGAAAGATAGGGGCAAACATGATAAATGGGTAACTACATTGGATAAGTCCTGAATAGCTGACTTTGTGACCATTCATCTTGCCCTGAAGTAGTTTTGGTGTAAATTCGGAAGTGTAACTCAGTCTTATTCCATACAGAATTCGGATCCTGTCCATGTATCCAAAATCTTTTTGTGCATCATTCAAGTCGAACGTTCCTTGTCCCTTCAAACAGTGGGCAGAGAGAGGGCGTTGACAAAAGACTTGTCAACAGTGTATAAACTGGAAAAGTAATTGTACCGGTACATTGTATATGTTTCACCGAGAAATACTATATCATGAAAAAGGTCTTTTGATTTTGACGCGGAAATTCTTTTGTGGTTGAACATTGAATGTCGGATCTGACGCCTAAAATATAATGAAGCTGCGAAAACTTAGTCCAACATCCTGGCCTCAAAGGAATTCACCTATTTCACGATTCCCCATGACTGAGAGAACATCGTGCAATACATTTTTCTCATTGTGTGTTCACACAAGAAAACCATCTAAATATATCCATGTAAGTATAGTGTGTACACCAGGAGATACTACAGATGCAGTGGTCAGCATTGTAGAATCATAAAGTTGAAGATAAGGCATTAGTAGTAGGTAAAGAGCATTACAAGTCTTTGGCCCCCCACTGCGCATGCGCAGAACCTTTTGTGACGTCACAGCGACCTGTTTTTGGGGGGTATTGGGGCGGTGTGCGCAGGAGTGTTGTGCGCAGGTATGACGTCACTTCCGGTCTGGGTGAATGGGGCGTGACCTTGGGGGCATGTATTTCTCCGCGGTGATGCGGTCTGGCGGTGATGCGGTCTGCCGCCGCGGACCGAAAGTAGTCCCAAACCCATGGGTTTTCGTGGAAGTGTTCGGCAATCTGTAGGGACCGCTAGTGGACCGATGGGGTCGAGTGAGGTATCAAAGTGAAGCATTCGTGAAGGGGCATTTGATGGGCTGGGTGTGGGGTTGAACTAGCGACATTCTGCGCATGCGCGGTGGCCAAAGGGTATGGAAATAGACGTTTTGGGGTCTAGGGGAGGCACTAAAGGGCCGATGGGGTCATATGAGGTATCAAAGTGAAGCTTAGGTGAGGGGGCATCTCATGGGCTGGATGTGGGGTTGAAATAGCGGCATTCTGCGCATGCGCGGTGGCCAAAGGGTATGAAAATAGACGTTTTGGAGCTAGGGGAGCCACTAATGGTCCAATGGGGTCATATGAGGTATCAATGTGAAGCATTCATGAAGGGGCATCTGATGGGCTGGGTGGGTTGAAATATCATGGCCCTGGAGGCATGCGCAGCCCAAGCGTATGGAATGAGACGTTTTGGAGCTAGGGAGCCCCTAATGGTCCAATGGGATCGAGTAGAGGGTATCAAAAAGTGAAGCATTCGTGAAGGGGCATCTGGTTGACTCGCGTGGGTTGAAATATCGGCATTCTGCGCATGCGCGGTGGGCCCAAGGGTATGGAAATAGACGTTTTGGAGCTAGGGGTGCCCCTAATGGTCCGATGGGGTCGAGTGAGGTATCAAAGTGAAGCATTCGTGAAGGGCATCTAATGGGCTGGGTGTGGGGTTGAAATATCGGCATTCTGCGCATGCGCGGTGGCCCAAGGGTATGGAAATAGACGTTTTGGAGCTAGGGGAGCCCCTAATGGTTCAATGGGGTCGAGTGAGGTATCAAAGAGAAGCATTCGTGAAGGGGCATCTGATGGACTGGGTGTGGGGTTGAATTAGGGTGATTGTGCGCATGCGCGGTGGTCGAAGGGTATGAAAATAGCCTTTTTGGAGCTAGGAGCGCCCCTAATGGTCCAATGGGGTCGAGTGAGGTATCAAAGTGAAGCATTCGTGAAGGGGCATCTGATGGATTGGGTGTACGGTAGGAATATCATTCTGCGCATGCGCAGACGCGATGCGGAGCTCTCGTCCAATCAGAAGCGAGTATTTCAAATCCGTCACAGAGCTCTCAGCCAATCAGAAGCGAGTATTTTGACCCGGTGCATTATGGGCCATATCCAAGATGGCGGCACGTATGTTCAAGATGGCGGCACATCCGGTGTCGAAAACTGGCCATTTCGCCGGGATGTGGTCACCTAGACGTTTTGGAGCTAGGGGAGCCCCTAATGGACCGATGGAGTTGTATGAGGTATCAAAGTGAAGTATATTTCAAGCATGGGTGGATGGACGTAAAATGTTTCCTGAACAAATACGGAACACGGACTTTATTTTAAATTACGTGAAAATGCCTATATGGTGTATGGGGGGTATAGGACCATCCTGGGAAACCTACTTCTCGATATTTGTGGTATAGGTTGTGGGGTCTCGTTTTCTTAGTCTCGTCAAGACAAACGTGATAGGAAGTGTCCCGCAGCGAATCGGTGAAATTTTTGAAAAAGTACGATATAGCCCCATATAGTCCCATACTGGGGGTATAGGATCAATGTTTGTCCCCCTGGGAAACGTACTTCTATACATTTGCGGTAGGGCTGTGGGGTCTCGTTTTACTCGTCTCGTCATTTAGAACATGATAGGAAGTGTCCCCGTGCGAATCGGTGAAATTTTTGAAAAAAGTCACCGAGCCCCATATAGTCTCATACTGGGGTATAGGTTCAATGTTTATCCCCCTGGGAAACGTACTTCTATACATTTGCGGTAGGGTTGTGGGGTCTCGTTTTACTCGCCTCGTCATTTAGAACACGATAGGAAGTGTTGCGGAGCGAATCGGTGAAATTTTTGAAAAAAGTCACCGAGGCCTGGGTAGGCCCATAGGCCTATACTGCATGGCTATGGGTGCATAGGCCCATACGGGGTGGACATGTTGGAGTCTAGGTGAGTCCCTAATGGTCCAATGGGGTCGAGTGAGGTCTTATTTTGAAGCTCTCGTGGAGGAGCACTTGACTACACTAATGGTTCGTCCGTGTTCAATAGTCTGCGCATGCGCAGCCTGGCCCGTAGTATAGGAAGTAGGCATTTTGGGGGGTATGTGGTGTGTGTTTGGGTTAGAGATGGGCTATTCACGATTCGAATGGGTCGTGTGAGGTATCAATGTGAAGCTTGTGTGGGTAGAGTCAGAATGGCGTGTTTTTAAATGCAAGTCGCGTCAATCTGCGCATGCGCAGTCTGGCCGTAGTAGAGAAATCAGGCATTTTGGGGGGTATGTGGGTGTGTGTTTGGGATAGAGATGGACCGCTATGGGTCCGAATAGGTCGTGGAAGGTGTCAAAGTGAACCTTGTGTGGGTTAGAGTCAGAATGGTGTGTTTTTAAGTGCAAGTCGCGTTAATCTGCGCATGCGCAGTTGGTTGTAGTAAGTAAAGTGACCATTTTGGGGCAGTACATGAAGGTATTTGGGGTCGACATGAACTATTCACGGTTCGAATGCGTCCTGGAAGGTGTCATCTTGTAGCGCTCGGGGTGTAGACCCCGATTTGAGGTCTGTTCACGTCACCTGTGACGTCATCGGTGACGTCATCAGTACGAGTAGTAAGTAAAGTGGGTATTTTGGGGCAGTGAAAGGAAGGTATTTGGTGTAGAGATGGACCATCCTTGGTCCGAAT
>JAVTVY010013978.1:0-55449 GCA_036873755.1 Hanleya hanleyi
TCTCATTTTAGCACCATGGAAGGCTATCGTTCTGCTCTGGCTAGGGTGTTACGTCTTACCTTTGGTACCAACATTAGCCTTTATGATAATATCTCTGCGCTTATTCGCACCTTCGCATTACAGTCGCGTTGTACTACGCCATCTGTTACCGAAATGGGATATCGGTGTGGTTCTGTGTGCTCTGATTATACCACCTTTTGAACCCTTCGTGTCCGCGTCTATAAAAGCTGTGTCTTATAAGACGGCCTTTGTGGCGGCGTTTGCTTTGGCGTCCAGAGTGTCTGAACTTCATGCTCTTGAAAGATCTTCTATGACCTGGTCAGCGGATTGGTCTTCCATTCCTTTTCGGCCCATTCCTGAATTTATCGCCAAAAATGAGTCTGTTCGTTCAGGTCCGTGCGCTCAACGTTCGTACTCCATTCCTGCGTTGTCAGATTTTGTACATGGCCTCGAGGACGATTTTCTGTTATGTCCTGTTCGAGCCATCCGCCACTATCTTCCGCGGCTCTCGGCTACGGTTATCATGTCCCTTCGCCTGTCAGCAAGGCTTGATTTTTAAAAAAGCCGCGTAGTTGAAGAAGACCATAAAATAGTCTTACCAATTGGCAGAAGGTCGATTTTCCATTGACACCCCCACTACTGTCTTCTGCTTCTTCTAATGTGATTCGTGCCATCGCTACGCATGGCCTTTATGGAAGAACTTGTCCCTCCATGACATTGTCCAGTCTTGTGTCTGGACAGCAAACTCCACGTTCACAAATTTCTATCTGTGTGATATGTCAGTGCAGTCAGATAGGGGGACCACGCTTGGGCCACTGAGGGCTACCCAGCACGTGGTTAGTTCGTTCAGAAAAAGAGGGGGGGGGGGCAGAATTTGTCACCATTGCAGCAAGGCAGCCATCTTGCTCTTCATCATGATCGTCTTTGAAGGAAGGAATAAGTCGGATAGACGACCATGGACTCTAATCATCAATCTAAGAGGTCTGACACTTTGAGAGTTTAATCTTTACCTTAACTACGGTTTTGCTTGTGTCTTTCAGCTTGAAACTGACTTCCTTCTGGGTGATCTCTGCTGTGTCTCCTACGCTCAACTCACAAGACAAGTTGGACGTAAGTCATTGGTGGACTGAGAATGGCGTGGCTTGGCGCCCTCTAAGACCAAGATGACCTAACAACCCGAGTGGTAGAGGATCCTGACATCTTGGTAGAGTTTGCATATCACACCACGAGCACAGCTACATGGATGGAGGCACTCAAGAATAAGTATATCTGTATCATATCCATGATTTACCCTTTCGTCTCTGACCAGGGTTTTTCTTGTTGCTTGTTGATTGTCTCCTGTTTATTCCCTTATCTGTGTCATCACAGCTACATGGAGGACACTCAAAAGATAGGTTAGATTAGTATCTTCTATTACTACTCCATAATTACCCTCTGGCTTTACCGGCCAGGTTTCTTTTGTTGAAATTTATGGAAGAACCTGCCCCTCCTTGACATTGTCCAGTCTTGTGCCTGGATGGCGAACTCCACGTTCACCAATTTCTATCTGAGAGATATGTCAGTCCAGTCAGATAGGATGACCACGCTTGGGCCGCTTATAGCTGCCCAGCACGTGGTCAACTAAATTTTCAAAAAGGGGAGGGGGGGGCGGCATTTTGTATCATCGCAGCAAATCTGCAAATTGCTGTATCATCTCATCTCATTCATACTATTGGTCCACATTTGATTCGATCACATATGAAGGAAGAAATAAGTCAGATGGACGACCTTGGATTCTCGAAGAGATGTCGGACACTAAATCATCATTCTAAGATGCCTGACTCCATGGTGAGTGTAATCTTTACCTTAACTGCGGTTTTGATTGTGTCTTTCAGGTTGAATCTGACTTCCTTCTCATGATCTCAGCTGCGTCGTCTACGCTCAACTCTCAAGAAGGATCAGCAAGTTGGACGTAAGACGATTGTGGACTGAGAATGGTGTGGCTTGGCGACCTCTAGGCACGGACTGGTTCTGCTTCACCCGGACTTAGGAACAGCCAAGAATCTGCATGCAGATAATGCCTTACCAAGTAGACCTATCGACCCTCGGGTAGGGGTCCTTTCTTGGTAGAGATGGCTTCCCGAGTAGACCTATCAACCCTCTGGGTAGGGGTCCTTTCTCGGTAGAAATTACTTCCACACCGCGAGCACAGCTACATGGATGTAGACAATCAAGATAAGTACAACTGTATCTTATCCACATTTTAACCTTTTTATTGTCATTGACCAGGGTTTCAATTGTTTGATTATTGATGTCTCATGCTCATATCCATGTCTGTGTCTTCCCAGCGGTTACTTAGCCTGCCTTTGAATCTGCTACATGGCCGAGGTTTCCCTCCTCCACCTGTTGGTACTGAGGCAATAATTGAAGCAGGTTTACGATTTAGGAAGCGAATATTAAACATTTATAAACAATGTTTCTATTCGTTACTAAATCAAAGCGTTACTGCTTCAATTTAATGGGCCCTCCCGTCCATCCCCTCAGACCGCGGCCTAGTTCACTACTGGTCTCGGTTGTTACAATGAGAAAGAGGGCGAGAATGGGCTGGCTTTGTCTTATATAGTGACCACGTTGGGAAGAGTGAGAGCTCTCCTAGGGGCGGATAACTCTCTCTCCTAGGGGAGATAATTTTTTAGTTTTACTTCCGTATTCTACGTTTGATTGTGCATTTAAATGGAGTTTAAAGGCAATAATTGAAGCAGGTTTGATTTAGTAACGAATAGAAACATTGTTTATAAATGTTTAATTTTCCTGCAAATGGAAGGAAGAAGAAACTGATGAAGTAAACCTTTGTTCTTGAGTTGATAAACAGGTATGAAGTTCATAAAGGACCCCTCTCCCCGTTAAATTAGTAAATGTATGGTTTTTATTTCACAACAGTTTAACTAAATGTAGCTGTTTCAAACACGAGGATATACACATGCCATATACATGTAAGGGAGCAGGGCCTGATCTAGACTTTTAGTTTGGGCACCCTTACCTGGCGCAGAGTGTGATAAGTTATAGTGAAATAGGCCGCGATGTGGGACTGTCGAAGCCCATGGAAGCTGTGGGAGTATTGAATGGTCTAAATACAGCCTGATAACTTAATATTTGGCAATAGTAATTGCATTAATATAGGTTTCAGCCTGTTCAGAGGGAATTTGCTAACAATTTTTTTTTTTTTTTCTTTTTTTCTTTTTTTTTCTCATTTGGGCGCCCAAATTCATGGCGCCCAAACCCGTTATAACGGGTTCAAAAACGGCCTGGATCAGGCCCTGGGAGAGAACTCTGAATATTCCAACCTAACACATACACTCAGCTAAACTTGATTCAGTTTTGGGGGACTGTGACCTTGACCTTTGATAAATTGATGTATGGCTCCTCTTCACCATGCGAGTAAGGTATTTGATACCATTCCATACCTTGAAACCAGAGATATCGCATGGACATCAAATGGCTGAATGGCTGAATGGACAGAATGCAACATCGCATTACATGACCTCATCTTCGACAGGCATATGAAAATGTGACTTAATGATTTCCTGATTTTGGTGTCACAGTTACCTTGACCTAAATTTTGGGACACGACACATTGTCTTCCGTCAATGTATCAATGGACACAAAAAAAATCATTCATGATTTTGGGGGTCACAGTGACCTTGACGTTCGGCCTTGACCTACATTTTGGTACGTGACACATCATGTCCCCTAATGTATCTACTGACACAAAAAAAATGTTATTTCTAATAATTTCCTGATTTTGGGGTCACAGTGACCTTTGACCTTGACCTAATTTTTGGTATGTGACACTTCATTTCCCCCTATTGAATCCACTCACCAAATATTAGTAATTTTTAATGATTTCCTGATTTTTTGGTCACACTGACCTTTGACCTTGATTTTGGTGTCACAGGGATCTTGACTATTGACCTGGATCTAAATTTTGGTACATGACAAAACGGCTACCCGTAATTTCTCAATGGACTCAAAAAATCCTGATTCTTAACAATTTCATGATTTTGGGGTCACAGTGACCTTGTCCTTTGACCTTGACCTACATTTTGGTATACGACATCTCATTTCCCCCTATTGAATCCACTCACAAAAAATTAGAATTTTTTAACGATTTCCTGATTTTTCGGTCAAACTGACCTTTGATCTCTGACCTTGACCTACATTTGATATGCAACACATCGTTCCCCCCTAGGGCATCCACTCACCAAAAAGTAGAACTGTAGATAGAAAACTGTCAACGATCAATGATTTCCTGATTTTAGGCAACAGTGACCTTTGACCTTTGTCCTCGACCTCAAATTTGGTACGCGACACATCGTCTCCACCTAGCGTATCCACTCACAAAAAATTGCAACTGTGGATAGTAAACGTTGACAGATATAGACCCGACATGAACACTTCAGTGATTTCCTGTTTTTTTAGGCCAGTGACCTTTTGACCTCTGACCTCGACCTTCATTTTTGTACGCGACACATCGTCTCCCCGTAGGGTATCCACTCACCAAAAATTGGAACTGTAGATAGGAAACTGTCCCAGATATAGACCGGACACGAGAACCGGACAGACGGACGGAAACCGCCATCACATAATACGTCCGCATTTTGGCGGGCGTATAAAAAGGAAAATAAGAAACCTTTGCATTTCACCTTTGAACCCTAGAACTCCGAGCCTAGAAAATACTCAGAGCATAAGACAAGCTAATATATTTTATGCTAAATAAACAAATTCTGTCGTAAGTTATATTTTATTTTGGCACTCCAAATCGCACCTCATGGAGGCCAAAATCTCATTAAACTGCACCTTGTCCTTTGATCATCCTCAAAAATCATTGAAATAACAAAGAAATAATGCATTATCTGTAGGATTTTGGACCATTTTGTCAACTTCCTGTTCTAATAAATTTGATCACCCCCAGATTTTATGGTGGAAAATTTCACTTCCTGTGATTGAATTATTACATGGATTATCATAATTTCATTTCCATGTTTCAGGATCCGAGGTCTGGCCTGTACGAAGTGTCCTACCAGTGACGAGAAGACGTGGTTGGTGTCCGCCTCTAGTGATGGTTTTATCAAACTTTGGGAAGTCAATCTGACAGAGGTAGATCATCATCAACTCTTTAAATTCGGCAGTACAATCGTCGGCAAAATCACCAGATCAGATTTTGCCTGTGCCAAATATTTGGCTGCAGCATTTACCACTTCGTGGCATGCAACAAGCTATTCAGGGAATAAAAAGCCTTGCCCTCGAAATACAGTACTGTATCTATTTGCTCTGCAAATTTAATCGGAAAACTTTGAAAGCGCCGATTGAGGTTCTTTAAATCAGTACAGTCAAACACGCCCAAAACAATACCCGCTTGATCCCCACAAGGACAAGGGTAACAATTTAGTGAGCCATTTGTGTCATTTGATAACATCAAGTGGAGTTAACATGGTTAAGCAGGTTGAAGAGAACTATGCCCAATAAATTCAAGAATATGTAGAATGAGACATCCGCCACAGGGGACTAAGGACCTTTCTATCCACATCAGATGGTATTACGGTGCCTTCCTGGTTTCAGTGCAAAGTCATGTCACTTTTCTCGTATTTTTTGTATAGCTCAGAAAGCTCATCATATATCAGACAAGAGCCCAAGGGGCTTCAATATACGCCCGTATATCTGGAATTACACTTGTCCAAGTTTCAAGGTTTTTTAATAGCCTTGATTCCAATTGGTATCTAGCAATCCAGAGAAAGGTCTACGATTTTGTGCTTGAGAATGTAACATATATCACATCTTATATTGAATGATAAACTAAAATGGGCTTAACTCTTGGTAACTTGGTGACCTTGAAACAAGAGCTGAGAGCTCACATATCCCACACTGAAATCGACAATAGTCGAACACAAGAAAATAGTTTTCCTTCAAATGGATTCCTTTCTGATGAGAAAATTTTTCATGAAGGAGAATTTGAAGAAAATCATGAAGTAAACCTTTGTTCTTGAGTTAACATAAAGGACTCCTCTCCCCGTTAAAATAATAAATCTATGGTTTACTATGGTTTTTATTTCACAACAGTTTAACTAAATTTAGCTGTTTCTTACATGTATCAAAAATGGGATACAACTCCACAGGACAAATGCCATATACATGTAGGGAGACAACTCTGAATGTTCCAAGCTAATCTTGATTCAGTTTTGGGGGACTGTGAATCTGACCGTTGTGACAAATTGATCTCAAAATGAATATGGCTCCTCTTTGCGAGTAAGGTATACCAAAAGTTTGGTACCAATTCATATCTTGAAACTCAGGGGTCACAAAAAAAAATTTCAGTTGGTCGCCATTTGTCGAGTAAGGCTAAAAATTTACTCGCCACATTGGCGACCTAATGTTTTATTCACTCGCCAATCCCTAACGACCTTTCGATGTAATAAAGTGACAGATGACAACATGATAATCCAGTGTTAGTTTGAAAAATAAAAGAGAAAAAAAAATATTGCAGTGTACCCTCGAAATTTTGCGTGAAGGAAACGATTATTTGTGTGTCGGTTACGCAAATCCGAAATGGCTTGAATGAAAAGTCGGTCAGGTGAAACAAAAGTTCCAAACTCTTCTCTGCAAACTTACCACATGACGTTTGTCTTTCAGGATATAAATTTACTGAGCTGGTTTTACTTGACTACAATTGTTTTAGAAGCGACACTGAAGTCAAAACGGACATGTCGTGCTTCAGGCATACCATCGCATTCTTGACCTTGAACTTGCAAATTCCCGCCAAGATTGTTTCATATAATTTGTTTACGATAATTTTTACTACAATGATTTCATTGGCTGAGAACAGTCAGCGGGTTTTCTAGGGCGAGCACGTGATCTTATTGTGTCACGCCTGTGCATGATTTCAAGAGCACGGATATTACATCAGACCACGTGGTCTCTATAAATAGACTAGCAAGGTTCGCACAGTCCTGGAATGTCCTTAAATGTCCTGGAAAAATAAAAGTATGCTTTCCAGTACTGGAAAGTCCTGGAAAAATAGTATGTGTCCTTGAAAGTCCTGGAAAATCAATAGAATTACTGTGCTGCGAATCATCCGTCGGCAAATGCTCACTCCAATGATCGGTCATCGCTGTCGGGGGATTCCCCAGTTCACTGACGCGCCAATTCATTCATAAACTTCCGTAGTAAATATAGTAAACTTCTCGGCCAATCAAATATCGAATTGAGACATCCGTCACTGAGCTCCCATGGTGACGAATATTCACGGAAACCTCCGATCATTAATCTGAGAGAGAAATGTAAAGAATGACATCATGTCACGCCTTTGTCATTGTAATTCTTCGTGGCCGAGTCATCCGGACTGCCGGGACTGCATGGCGCCTCAAGGAGTCTTTGCACAGAGCGAAGTGCAGGCTTTGCCAAAACACGTTCGATGTTGGAAATATGGGGGAAAGTTCCGTGAAAAGTCACGCGAAAGGTGCAAAGCATGAATCCTGCTATCAGCGTGAGCGATAAAATATGCGGATTTAATCGGACTATCACATCTTTCTTTGGCTCTTCCACGGCCGATTCAGGCATAATATCGTTGTAAGATTTAATTTGTATGATTATTTACCCATCCGTTGTCCTTCAGATTAGAATCTCTATCTCTGAATGAGTTGTTCGTTTTAGTGACAAATATTTCAAGCCGAAAACGGAGCCATATTCCACGTGTATTTCATACTTCCTGGTGACAACAGGGGAGATAATCAAGGGTAGATAACCTCTATACATTGCGTTGAGAGAAAATACATTTGACTGAAAATAACTGGAGACACTTTGTCCTGGAAAACAGCAATTTTGTCCTGGAAATGTCCTGGAATTTTGATCTTTCCCAGCTGTGCGAACCCTGACTAGGCTTCCCCATGTCTGTATCGTCGGCATGGATTCTCTGTCATTATTTCCTGTACATTTTAGGCCTGATTGGATTTCGCTGCCTGATAAACTAAACACAAAAATACTTTGGCGACTAAACACTTAACCAAAATTTCACTCGCCACTTTGGCGAGTTACTCTATTTTTTGATCGACACATTGGCGAGTGACTGAAAAATTCAGTCGCCAGTTGTCATTTTTTAGTCGCCATTGGCGAGTTGTCGACCGGGTTTTGTGAGCACTGAAACTAGAGATATGGCATGGATAACAAATGTTAACCTCTGACAGAAAGCAACATCGCATTACACGACCTCGTCTTCGAAAGGCATATCAAAATGTGAGGTTTAATGATTTCTTGATTTTGGGGTCACAGTGACCTTGACCCACATTTTGGTATGTACACATCGTGTCCCGCCAATGTATCTACTGGCACAAAAAAAAATATTTTTAATGATTTCTTGATTTTGGGGTCACAGTGACCTTGCACGACATTGTTTTCGCTCAATGTATAAAAACCATAGATTTACTATGGACACAAAAAATCATGATTTTTAACAATTTCATGATTTTGGGGTCACTGACCTTTGATCTTCGACCTTGACCTAATTTTTAGTATGTGACAATTCATTTTCCCCTATTGAATCCACTCACAAAAAAATTAGAAATTTTTAATGATTTTCTGATTTTTCGGTTACACTGACCTTTGACCTCTGACCTCGACCTACATTTGATATGCAACACATCATTCCCCACTGGGGCATCCACTCACCAAAAATTAGAACTGTAGATAGAAAAATGTCAATTATTTTCTGATTTTTAGGCAACAGTGACCTTTGACCTCTGACCTCGACCTCAATTTCGGTATGCGACACATCGTCTTCACCTAGTGTATCCACTCACAAAAAATTGCAACTGTGGAGAGAAAAAGTTCACAGATATAGACCGGACACGAAAACTTTGTGATTTCCTGTTTTTCAGGCCAGTGACCTTTGACCTCTGACCTCGATCTCCATTTTGGTACGCGACACATCGTCTCCCTGTAGGGTATCCACTCACCAAAAATTGGAACTGTAGATAGAAAACTGTCCCAGATATAGACCGGACATGAGGGACGGACAGACGGACACACGGACAGACGGATGGAAACCGCCATCACATAATACGTCCGCTTTTGGCAGGCGTATAAAAATGATATAAAAATTGGGGAATAGCGTATTACTTTTTATATGCCCGCCAAAAGGCGGACGTATTATGTGATGGCAGTTTCCGTCCGTCTGTCCGTCCCTAGTGTCCGGTCTATATCTCAGACAGTTTTCTATCTACAGTTCCAATTTTTGGTGAGTGGATACACTACAGGGAGATGATGTGTCGCGTACCAAAATGAAGGTCGAGGTCAGAGGTCAAAGGTCACTGGCCCGAAAACAGGAAATCCCTGAAGTGTTGGTGTCCGGTCTATGTCCGTGAATGTTTTCTATCCACAGTTGCAATTTTTTGTGAGTAGATACGCTAGGTGGAGACGATGTCTCACGTACCAAAATTGAGGTCGAGGTCAGAGGTCAAAGGTCACTGTTGCCTAAAATCAGGAAATCATTGATCATTGACAGTTTTCTATCTACATTTCTAATTTTTGATGAGTGGATGCCCTAGGGGGGAACGCTGTGTTGCATACCGAATGTAGGTCGAAGTCAAAGGTCAGTGTGACTGAAAAATCAGGAAATCATTAAAAATTTCAAAAAAAATTGTGAGTGGATTCAACAGGGGGAAATGGAAGTGTTGCATACCAAAAATGGTCAAGGTCAAAGGTCACTGTGACCTCAAAATCAGGAAATTATTAAAAATAACATATTTTGTGTCCGTAGATACATTAGGGGGACATGATGTGTCACATACCAAAATGTAGGTCAAGGTCAAAAGTCAAGGTCACTGTGAGCCCAAAATCGTGAAATTGTTAAAAATCATGATTTTTTGAGTCCATTGAGAAATTACGGGGAGCCGTTTTGTCATGTACCAAAATTTAGATCCAGGTCAATAGGCAAGGTCACTGTGACCCCAGAATCAAGGTCAAAGGTCACTGTTGCCTAAAAATCGGAAAATCATTGATCATTGACAGTTTTTACCCCTCGGCCAAATTTGGCCGAAGGGTATTGTCGTCATCATGTACGGCTGTCCGTACGTACGTCCGTACGTCTGTACGTCCGTACGTCCGTCCGTCCGTTACCGCGATATCTACAGAACCGTTTCATGCATGGTAACCAAACTTGGTACATCTATTTATCTTCACGTAAATCAGAAGCCTATCGAAAATGAGTCATCTCGGACAATATTTTGCAGAGTTATGCCCCTTTTTACAAATAAAAATCCATTTATGATTTGTTATTGTGATAATTTCAGAACCGTTCCATATACAACATCCTAACGTGATACAGTTGTTTCTCTTGACCTGAACTAGGTGCCTATCAAAAATGAGTCGTGTCGGAAAGTATTTCGCAGAGTTATGCCCCTTGTCTAATAAAATCCGTTACCGCGATATCTACAGAACCGTTTCATGCATGGCAACCAAACTTGTTACATCTATTTATCTTCACATAAATCAGAAGCCTATCGAAAATGAGTCATCTCGGACAATATTTTGCAGAGTTATGCCCCTTTTTACAAATAAAAATCCATTTATGATTTCTTATTGTGATAATTTCAGAACCGTTCCATATACAACATCCTAACGTGATACAGTTGTTTCTCTTGACCTGAACTAGATGCCTATCGAAAATGAGTCGTGTCAGAAAGTATTTTGCAGAGTTATGCCCCTTATCTAACAAAATCCACTCTATTATCATGTTCGTATACTATCACATTTATTTATTGATTGGATGACTTGTTACATCTATTTATCTTCACATAAATCAGAAGCCTATCGAAAATGAGTCATCTCGGACAATATTTTGCAGAGTTATGCCCCTTTTTACAAATAAAAATCCATTTATGATTTCTTATTGTGATAATTTCAGAACCGTTCCATATACAACATCCTAACGTGATACAGTTGTTTCTCTTGACCTGAACTAGATGCCTATCGAAAATGAGTCGTGTCAGAAAGTATTTTGCAGAGTTATGCCCCTTATCTAACAAAATCCACTCCTATGTTAAGTTTGCATATTATTTCTATTATCATGTTAGTATACTATCACATTTATTTATTGATTGGATGACTGATTTATTCATTTATTCTCTTAGACAATGCAAAGAATGCTTGCAAATCTGTTTTGAAAATGACATACATGTGCCATTTAGTATACATGTACTGTATTTATCTAGCCATGTGTAGTTGTTTTGGTGAGACATCGATACAGCTCTTTCAATTTGTTCAAGAAACAAATTAATTTAAGGGGAGGAAAACTTTTTTTTTTTCAAGGAAAGTACACTTACAATACCATGGGTAAATATTTCTTCCCACAAGCCAATCAATTGGTAGAGACACCCTTATTATAATAGCTGGGGTTCAGAGCCGAGGGGTTTGGATAGCGCAGCTTCATGTCTATCTACAGTTCTAATTTTTTGTGAATGGACGCCCTAGGGGGAAACGATGTGTTGCATACCAAATGTTAGTCAAGGGCAGAGGTCAAAGGTCAGTGTGACCGAAAAATCAGGACATCATCACAAATTTCTATTTTTTTGTGAGTGGATTCAATAGGGGGGAAACGAAGTGTCGCATAACAAAAATTAGGTCAAGGTCGAAGGTCAAAGGTCACTGTGACCCCAAAATCAGGAAATTATTAAAAATAATTTTTTTTTGTGTCAGTAGATATATTAGGGGGACACGATGTGTCACATTCCAAAATGTAGGTCAATGGTCAAGATCACTGTGACCCCAAAATCATGAAATTGTTAAAAATCATGATTTTTTGTGTACATTGATATATTAATGGGAGATGATTTGTCATGTACCAAAATTTAGGTCAAGGTGATCCCAGTATCAAGAAATCTTTAAAATTACTTTTTTTTGTGTCAGTAGATACATTAGGGGGACATGATGTGTCATGTACCAAAATGTAGGTCAAGGTTGAAGGTCAGTGACCTCCAAAATCATGAAATTGTTAAAAATCAAGATTTTTTGTGTCTATTGATACATTAATGGAAGACATTGTGTTGTGTACCAAAATTTAGGTCAAGGTCAAGGTCACTGCAACCCAAAAATTTGGAAAACATTAAAAATATTTTTTTTTGTGCCAGTAGATACATTAGAGGGACATGATGTGTTACATACCAAAATGTGGGTCGAAAGTCAAGGTCATTGTGACCTTAAAGTCAAGAAATCATTAAAAGTCACATTTTCATATACCTGTTGAAGACAAGGTCATGTAATGCGATGTTGCGTTCTGTCCATTCATTCATTAACATTTGTTGTCCATGCGATACCTCTAGTTTCAAGGTATGGATTGATACCAAACTTTGGGTATAGCTTACTCGCATTGCAAAGAGAGATCAATTTGTCAAATGTCAAGGTCACAGTCCCCAAAACTAAATCAAGTTTAGCTGCCTATGTGTTAGGTTGGAATATTCACAGTTGTCTCCCCTACATGTATATGGCATTTGTCCTGTGGAGTTTTCTCCCATGTTTGATACATGTAAGAAACAGCTACATTTAGTTAAATTGTTGTGAAATAACAAGTGAGAAATGACTACATTGTAGTCAAAACCTGCGGCAGTGGCAATAAAACAGTGAAAGGCATATCAGCGGAGGTAGTGGTAATGGTAGAAAAACAACATCTGCCAGTGTTTTCATGCCCAGGGAAGTAATTTTCAGCTTCTAACTCACAATTGTAGGAATTGCGTAATAGGTCTGATACCATATATATATATATTCACTTTCCCCGTTCAAAATCCAACGATTTTGACTGGTCCATGCCGTCTATACTGAATTGACAGACGAAGTCACAATTATCGGTTTGGCAATGTCTTGGTATAAGTATCGTGTATGCCAAATTTCAAAACATTCGGTTCAGCCGTTGATTTTTGCAAATCAAAAAGGCTTTCAAATATTTGGAATCCAAATAAATTTCAAGGGTTTAGTCATAGCGCAAAAATCTACGCTCTTCAGTCTCCCTTGTCACTTACGTTGCCGAGCATAATGGAAAGTTTATATTTCCTTAATTTTCAATGAATTTAGTATAAGGTCTATCACTCTGATCTGTGAAACTATGGAATGGGGTTGAAGGCTTTATCAAACTGTCCAAGAGGCATAATGACACTTTTCACTATTAAATTAAGGCCTGTGACAGTCTTGATATTCAATTAGACTAATTAATTAAGTTTCTGTATTTGCGTGTCACCTGCAAACTAAATACCTTGACACTATATTCCATGCAGCGAGTCAATACCAAGACATTAACTATTTCATTCTTAGAAAATATCATCTCATCTGACAAGTTCGACCTTGCCTTTTCGAAGGTAATTTAAGTGGAAAATGTCAGGGCTAGTTCACTAAACAAGGTATGTGTGTAAGAGAATGATGTCGAATTCTCGTTATTATCTTTTGGTACATCAAATTATTGCATTCACGAAAATGACTGCCAAGTTAACGTCAATATGAAAGGTATCTAAGTATCAAAATCAAACTCAAAAAACCTCTCCTGGAAAACAAGGCCCTAGCTTTTGACAACGAGGACAAATAGATCGCTTTTATGGTCAGCATCTGCTAATAAATGACGTCCTTCCATTCGTAAAACTGACAAAGTAACGTAAATTTTGTATAGAACCAGTAAATTCTAGCAGAAATGGGCTCTGACTTGAGAGAATGATGTCAAATGCAATATGTTTCTGCGCATTGTCTGCTGATACACATAAGTATTGAATTTACGGAAGTGATTAATGCTATTCTAAAGGGATTCTGAGTGCGGAAGAGGACGGGAACATCAATACCAGCGAATCAAGGCCCTGGCTTGCGAGAATGAGGATAGAGAGGCTGTGTTCTGAAAGAGAATCATTCAAAATAGCTATTTGCCGAATGTCATGCAACCGAAAGTGCACAATATAACTGCACGACTGCGAGGTATTGTTCGCGCACAGGGGTGTCCAACTCATTAAATACTACATAGTCATTTCTGTCTCTTCGAAGTGGGCTACCATTTGAAATTGTCCGGTAATGAGTGAGTCCATCTGAATCCTTTCGTCGGTAAAATAATCATTCAAGATTCAAGATTTTATTGTACAAATATCAGTCAAAGGCAGAGTACAAAATTTTAAGAGGAATACAACTAGAGAAACAATGGAACAGTGACATGAATATTAATATTTATATATATGCTATATCTGAGAGATATGTTATATTTGAGTGTTACTGTCGATATTAGAACCTTGATTTTTGGCATTAAAGTGCATCAGGGGATTGTTGCCAGCATGTTTCGAGTGGACCTACTTTTGATGAAAATTTCTGGTGATTTTTGATTAAAATCACTGGTGATTCTAACTTGGGCCGTGCCCATCTTAATATTGGCAGGATTTCAACTGGGGGTCCAAGCGTTCAGTGCGTGTCGGAATCCTAATGCCTACCCTACTTCGTAGGTCCTCTGACGTTATTCACACTGGGCATGAAGGTGCATTAGGGGACTGTTGCCAGCATGTTTCGAGTGGAACTACTTTTGATGAAAATTTCTGGTGATTTTTGATGAAAATTTCTGGTGATTTTTGATCAAAATCACTGGTGATTCTAACTCGGGCCGTGCCCATCTTAATATTGGCAGGATTTCAACTGGGGGTTCAAGAATTCAGTGCGTGTCGGAGTCCTAATGCCTACCCTAATTCGTAGGTTCTTTGACGTTATTAACACTATTCTCATATATAATAATTAACGAAGCAATAATTCATTCCACCGAATATAGTTGCAAATGAATTCAAACGCGCTTGAAGACAGTATTGTCATGTGAGATCGGAGGTTGAAAAGAAAAGTGTGGCAGAGATCACACTCTCTTAGCGCATGCGCATTTCAAAAAGTCACAAGAACAAGAACAAGAACAACAACAACGCGAGCCTCCCGTAGACCTGCGTGCCGCAGGTAAAAACCATACATTTACTAATTTCATGAGGAGAGGGGTCCTTTATGAACTTTATACCTGTTTATTAACTCAAGAACAAAGGTTTACTTCATCACTTTTTTCACATCTTTCTACCTTCATGAAAAATTTTCTAGCCTGAAAGGAATCCATTTTGAAGGAAACTATTGTTTTCTTGTGTTTGACTATTGTCGATTTCAGTGTGGGATGTGAGCTCTCAAATCTTGTTTCAAGGTCACCTAGTTACCAAGAGTTAAGCCCATTTTAGTTTATCATTCAATATAAGATGTGATATATGTTACATTCTCAGAAGTATAAAATCGTAGAAATTTCTCTGGATTGCTAGCTACCAATTCGGTTCAAGGCCATTAACAACCTAGAAAGTTGGACCAGTGTAATTTCAGATATACGGGTGTATATTGAAGCCCCTTGGGCTCTTGTTAAATATGTATTCCTTGAAACATGTAGTTTTTGAATAACTCAAATTTAACGTAGGTCGCCATCCAAAAAAGGGCATGAATGGGGCTCTGAATCTGCCTACTCTCACACTTTTTCCTGCCATTTTGCATGAAGTCTCAACAGTGGAACGTCCGGACGTCGACAAATGCCACGCCAACAAAGAGTTTCTCATTCGACGTCATGACATCCATCACAAGGGATAATTTATCAATTGCGCACAAAACGCATCGCTGAAACGTAAACGCTGCATGTCAAAGTATCTCATTCTCTCCATTCGCCCACAAGAGTATGATTACAAGGGAGGTAATTGCTATGCGTAATAAGCTGCGCAGAACAGTCATTCTTGTAACCAGGGAACCACCTTAAGTTGGTTCATGCCTCAAACAACGTTGGCGACATCATTAATCAGGGTTATTTCCCCTTTAATAACTCTTCCAACGTCATATATCGCGTTTTCTAATAAGACGCGTTATCAGGGGAGGTAATGATGTCGCAAATATTAGAAAATAGCCCATTGGGCTTCAATACCCCTCGGCTATCAGTTATTGTTTACACCAAGCAATCGTGCATTGTAGCCCCGTGGGGCTTCCGCGGATTGACCTGGGATGTCGTCGTGCACACCGCAGGTCATGGTAAGAATATGCCTCAGCTTCTCAGAGAGCTTGTCGTAAGAGGCGACTAACTGAGGCACCCGTGGGGTTCCCGGGTATGAAAAGGAATAGGATCCAACGTCGTGATATGACTGAAATATAGTTGAAAGCGACGTTAAGTCATATTCACTCACTCACTCACTCATGCATTGTATAATATCATCAGTGTATTTTTAGAACTAGATTAACAAAAATGTGATCTAATAGGGTTGGCTGTAGTTCGCTTTTGCCAAGGCCTGAGGTTCTGGTAGAGCATGATCGACCGAATTTTTAGCTCTAAATATGCACTTCTAAAAAGCTTATAATCAAATGAAGTAATTTTATCTTGGAAATATCGATCAAGGTCAGTCATCTTCAAACAATTTCAAGTCAATTCTAATTTAATTGCATAAGGAACAGGAATTTGGAGACCTTGGACTTAACATATAGAATTTGACCTTTTAAAAATAGGTCAAGGTCAGTGATATTCTTCAATAGACTTCAGGTCCAGCCATAAGTGGTATAAATTTGGACAATGTAAATCTTTCATGGAATATTGTACTACGTAAATAGAATCTGACCTGGATAAAATAGGTCAAGGATAAAATAGGTCAAGGTCAGTCATTTTCAGCACACCTTTGGAGCATCACCAGATGTACACATAGTATTAATTTGGAAAGCCTAGCTTTATTTCTCAATGTTATATCATAATAAACGGTATATATAAATAGGTCAAGGTCAGTCAACTAGGATAGGCTTCTAGTCAATCACGAGTTGCACACATAATATGAATTTGGAGACCTAGCTTTAATCCTTCAAAAAATATAGCAAATACTAAAATTTGACCTTGATAAAATAGGTCAAGGTCAGTCATCTTCAGTACACCTATCGACCTTTGCCAGATGTATACATAGTATTAAATTGGAAAGCCTAGCTTTATTTCTTCATGTTAGACCATAATAAACAGCATATGACCTTGAAAAAATAGGTCAAGGTCAGTCAACTGGGATAGGCTTCTAGTCAATCACCAGTTGCATAAGTAATATGAATTTGGAGACCCTAGCTTCAATCCTTCAAAAAATATAGCAAATACTGTAATTTGACCTTGATAAACTAGGTCAAGGTCAGTCATCTTCAGTACACCTCTGGACCTTCGCCAGATGTATACATTGTATTAATTTGGAAAGCCTAGCTTTATTTCTTCATTTTATATTATAATAAACAGTATATGACCTATAAAAAATAGGTCAAGGTCAGTCAACTGGAGTAGGCTTCTAGTCAATCACCAGTTGCATTTAGTAATACGAATTTGGAGATCCCAGCTTCAATCCTTCAGAAAATATAGCAAATACTATAATTTGACCTTGATAAAATAGGTCAAGGTCAGTCCTTTTTAATAGGCTTCTGACCCTTCACCCGATACATTTGTGGTATGAATTTACAATGCCTGGCTATAATTCTTCTTGAGGCAAAATTTGCCCGAGGGGTAAAAACTATGAGGATTGGGACACTCAAATCTTTTTATATAAAAAAGTAGATCGAAGACCTGACTTCCTTGCCTTGTGGCGAAAAACGGCTGACATGGTGATATTCGCGGCTATGTGCAAAAAAATCTAGATCGAAGGCCATCAATTTGTTTTACATTTTACTACTGAACAAACTACTCACTGCAAAAAAATTGGGATTCGTCACCGGGCAAAGTTTTGAGGTATGAACCACCTTAAGAGCAGAAGTTTGACAATCTAATTTGCATAATAATAGATGACTTTTTGGTGGCGATTATCATGCCTTTATGTAAAACAAAGCATCTTCTATTATTTTAATTTAGGATAAAGTGGGAGTTGAGCTTGTAACAGAGCATGACACGAAGTTCAGGTTGACTTGTGTGGCAGTGACTCAGTCCAGGGAAAGTAACTCTGAAGATTCAATGAAAGCTGATAAGAAAGAGCAGCCCTCAACTGTTAAACTAGAAGATCCTAATGAAATACAAGAACGACTCCAGCCGTCTGAGGGCGACACCGGGCTTGGGTCAGAGGTCGTTTCTGAGGATTCTGATGTACGGAAGGTCAAATCACGAAAAGCACGCACGAGCAAGTCACCCGAGATAAGGAAACCGAATAGAAAACGACAAGTTGTTCAACGAGGTAAGTATTTATGTCCATCCAGTCTTGTCTAATTTTGTGAATCATTTAGACATTGAAATTGAGCAACATCAGGGAATCATACAAGTCACTTTTTACCACTGGTCAGGGGTAAAATTCATCAAATAAACTCAATTCAGACCTCCGAATTTGACTAAATATCTTTAAGTTTTGACGAAAACTCAATAGCCTTTCGTTGTAAGGGATGAAACAATATAAAATCATTGAGAATGGTATTAAATTTGAAGAAATATTCAAATTGAAGAAAATACCGAAAACTGAATCCACTCATTTCGGTAAAAAATACTCTTTTCTACTTGTATTAATCCGTGAAGATATGCACACAATGGATAAAGCCTGTTGCTATTTCACAAGCTTGATTCAGGATGAATACTATTTATTTTTTATGAAAGCAAACATTGGTAAGTGTCAAAAATTACAAATTTTGCCTTAAAGTTACGACTTGCTTTCAAGATGACGCTCAATGATGGTCACAAATTTTAAAATATTTTTTACATACAGGAAGGACATCCTGAAATTTTGCCCTTTTATCTCATTGCAGATGAGAAGCAGGAACAAAAAGAAGACAGTAAAAAGATAAAGAAACGGAAAAAAGTCAAATGAACCATCATTAATGTGAACATTTTTTTTTTCATGGTGAATTAAAATATGATTTAATCTACACCAAATTTCTACCGTTTCTGTTGAAATCCATGTGCCGATTTCAGACAGATGTGTTAGATCCAACTTGCCAGTCATATAAAGGACATGGTTTAATAGTGCACCCTCATTTCAAGGTGATAAGTTCCTGTTTTCAAGGCATGTTACTTCCATTGTCATTGAAGCTAAACAGCTTTACACCAGTGAATACTGAATATGATTTAACGTTGCTTTCAACACTAATTCAGTCATATCACGACGTTGGTTCCTATTCCTTTTCACACCCGGAAACCACACGGGTAGGGTCCTATTCCTTTTAACACCCGAGACCTTACCGTGGAGTCCTATTCCTTTTCGGAATCGCCTCTTACGACAAGCTCTCTGAGGAGCTAAGACCTATTCTTACATTGACCTGGAGTGAGCACAACGACAGCGAGTGAGTGAATAGGATTTAATGTCTCTTTCAACTATATTTCAGATTTACGTGAATGTCCTGTCAACACATATGTTCATACACTGTCTTTCAAATGGACGTGGAAATTCTTTTCGATGATTAAAGAATGTATCACTATGATGGGATTAATTTTGCCATCCGACGGCAAAGGGCACTATACAACTTTGAGCTACAACTTGACAACTGAATCGACAACACCGATCAGGAATTTCCATTCTCGAGGTCTTTATCACAATTTTCTATTGTTCAATGCCTTGAATTCTTGTCATTTTCAAGGATTTCATCGTGGTGTACAAACCCTGGCAGGATGCAGGATGAATATATGGAGCTGGTTGATTGGATAAGACTGTATAGTAGCCAGTCTATGGGGTATTATTACAGGGGCTGACACAGGCCAGAATTCATATCATTTTCCAGTACCCAAGTTAGAGAAAACCCTAAAATTACAGCTGACAGTTCTCCCAGCTAATGCGGGACTTGCACAATACACGGTTCAGGCCTCGGCCGCTAGAATCGACTTTGTCTTAATTTCCGTTTTATCCGACTTCTATCGTCTGCTAGGCACAGCTGAGTAGGCTGGCCGATCGTTTCGCTCGGACGCGTAGCGGGCGATAACTCTCCGTAATAACCACCGCCCAACCGCCAGGATCGCGGTGATCGACATTTACAGTTTATCGAGAAAAAGCAGCCGACATGGAAATAGATGTGAAAATAGCAACTACTGCGTGTTTGCCTTAAGGTATGTGGTTGATTTATATGATTTTAAGTTCAATACTTGATATAATCGATAGAAACCTGTGCCACCATATTCATTAGCAATGGTGAAAGACAAATATGCCGAATATAAAACCGGCCCGCGGGATGATTGAAATAGTATAAACGTTTCCGTTCCAGGTCGTTTATATTTTGAAAACATTTAAGGAATTCCCATAGGTAAGCAAACCCTATATCGCGAGATACCATGCAGGTAGTTGTCAGTTGAACTCTGCTAAAGTCAATAAATACCGCGACATCGGCATTAGCTGACAATGGGTTTAAATGTGTATTCATGCCAGCATGCTGTACAGGAGAGCTGTTAGATCTCAGTGGGAATGGAGCTTTCAAAGCTGCCCTGAAAGACAAGCTCAGTGCCTAGCAGACGATAGAAGTGGTATAAAACGGAAATAAAAACAAAGGCAATCCTAGCGGCCGAGGCCGGAACCGTGTATTGTGCAAGTCCCGCATTCTTCCCTAATTTTGCTTCTTTTGAAGCCCAAATGCAGCAAATATCTCCAATATCTGGCATTTTCAAAATGTTGGCAATCGATTTAAATCCTTATTATAGAGTTTATAACTATTTATCCCAAATTATGGAGTCTTTAGCTGTACCCAAATTACAGATCTGTATCAACCGTCACAGTATAAGGATGGATAACCTTGAGACACCTGTACGTTATCTGCGCAGGTCAGTGTCGCTTATAGATAGGCTCGAAAAATTCCCGGGGCCCAATGATGCACTCCTCACATGCACTGTCCCACATACACAACACACCATGACGGCAGGTCGGAGATTTTGAATGGAGGTCGAACAAAGGCTTCGCCAGACTCAGTCGTGCAAGTGGCTCACAGTGAAAATATAGGAGGAAATTTGCCAAAATATAGGAAATAGGGGAGTGTAGAGGCCATATCGCTTGATTATTACAAAGAAAGGACTTCTTGAAGAAGATCAGACATTGTAAACTGATCCAGCACAAGGGATTTCATTGAAAATTTTTGACTTTCACGGAGCTGATCACGTAAACAAACTCGTCACCAAGGTTGAGGGAAGGAGATTGGGGCTTGGGCGGGAGCTCTTTCCGGACTTACAGGGCGAGATCTGTGGGAGAAATTTTTCTCTTCAGGGAGAAGATCTGTGGGAGAAATTTTTCTCTTCAGGGAGAATTCAGTGTAAACACAATGCAATAATTGAGGTAAGGTTTCAGCGCAAATAACTACACCATTCACAGAACTCTCTGAATGTGTCACATGACGAATCATTCTTCACTTGATCCTAGACTGATACTGAAATATGCAAAAGAACACGTATTGATTGATAATACCAGTGGATTTATTGTAATTAGCACCATACAGAATTACCAGTCATACATGTTATATAACTTTTAATACCAGTGTGTTTCTTCAGTGATTTGTTGATATATGTACAACAAAATTCATGTTTTCAAAACCTCAGAATTCCTCAAAAGCTACAATTATATTGTCAATCTTTAAAGGAACTCCCAAACAGATATTTCATGTATGGTGAATTTTTTTTATGTCAAACAAACAAATTTCATATTGTCTGGTGAAATTGTTTCATGTCAAAAAATCTTTTCTTGATATCAAAAATTCTGTTTTCTTTTTGATCAAAAGAGTTTTATTTTCGATATCAAAAAAAAGAATTTTTGTCGTCCACAAAAGATTTTTTTGATATAAAATATAAACCAATAAAAACGGCTTGCCATAGGCTATTTACATTTAGCTTCCGTTATTTTTGTAAAAATGAGTGCTATCATAGCTCATTGTCCTGTGTGATACATTTCTTTTTTTCAATTTTGTTATATGGACTAAAGCTCAACCCCGTTGAGCATTTTCACGAGATAAACACCATTCTTTTCAGTGAGTGAGTAGGATTTAATGGCGTTTTCAACATTTTTCAGTCGTATCACGATGGTGCCAGAACATGGAGAGTGCTCTCAGTTCCTATTATCCTGGACAGCACCCGGTCACCCATCCAAGTATTGACCGAGTTCAACGTTGCTTGACTTTGGCCATTCTTCATGATGTCTTATCGGAGTCTTGAGCACATGTAGACCATTCAGGAGTCCTTTTATTATATCTAAACTTGACAGTTTGGGAGTCCCTTTAACACATCTAACTCACACTGCTATTTTTGTTCATGACAATGCTTTGAACCAGTTGGCCCATCTGAAAACCATCCTCCATGTGTTCGAAGGTCTGATCAAACCAACCCCCATCCACTTGATGGTACACGTCAGTCTCTGTGTCACTCGTAAACTTTAAACACCTGTATCAAATGTCGCAATCAACACAAATCAGCCTTATGATACAAGACAGGACAAAAGAAAGATGTGAATGGAGATATGCCACCGCACACCAGGTTAAATAGTGGTTCGGTGCGAATTTCATGCCGTACCTATAATCATAATGCAATTGAGCAGGAACTTTTACATATTGTGTACACATATTTTCTTTTGCCATTACATTAAAAAACAATTAGTTTCAGGACATTTTATTCTTTCCGATTTCAACCACATCACATATAGGCTAAAATCCCGCCTCATCGTACCATCTCCTTTGTGCTACTGTTTTCCACCTACTGTTGCCGCATTGCACATGTGTTCGAGTTAAGTCCAGTGAAATATATCCTCAAAAATTACAGCCCTTTACCATCTACCGCAACTACTCGTACACAGAAGTCCTAGTTTCTCGGTCAAGTCAGTGGCTGCATGCTAGCAGAGGATGGAGCACTCGGGTGAGATCTGAGACAAAGTTTTTATTTCAGACGAATCTTTGACAAAATGCTTGCGGTAATGACCTGTAAATATGTATGTTTGTGTTTTTAATGTTCTGGTGAATTTATTGGGATAAACATTGCCAGAAACCGAATGTATTACCGTCAAAGCTGTCGGCATTTGTATTTTGGTGTACGAGTAGTCTTAGCGGCAGTGGTAGAATGCTACATTTCATAGATATCTCCAGTGAACTATAGTCAACCCTCTTTATAACGACCATCTTTGTTTCAGTTAGAATTTGTCATAACAATGAATTTGCTGTTAAAATGAACAGCGAATAAGTGCATTTACATGTAAGTACATTGGTTTCTGTAAACTTTGTCGTTATAATGAAGTTTCACTGTACAGAACTTGATGCTACTGCTCCTAGCTATCTCAACTGCAAGAGTATGGCCAAGTTTGATTGGCAGGTCAGAATGGTTTGTTCAACAATGATTGGCTACCTATAACTAAGTGACATGGCTGTATATTTTGGGAATTAAAACATGATTCTGAGCAGCAAGAGCAATGAGTTTAGGCATGTGAAATTACAAAGGAGTTGATTTGGGTTATGAATATAAATCCAATTTCTCGTTTGATTATCATCCAATAATATATTATTTACAACAAGCAGAATTATTCATAAAAATTACAAAGCAGACTCAAATTTACACATATGTACCAGCTCACGTCACCACGTCAGCTTCTCTCATTCCCCCATGATTCTTACCACCAGTATTCGCATATTTGTCACTAGCGGCACTTTTAACACAAAATTACTGAGGACCAATGGTGACATCTTATAAACGGCATTTTGGATACTGTTGACCTCTGTGGCTGAAATCAAGGGATATCTATATCAGATCAACTGTTGTTGATTTCATGTGTCAAGAGTTTCATAACAAATTTGTTTTGTCGTTTAAACCATCTTTAGAGGTGTCAAAAGTCCCTGGAGGGTAGCAGAGTTCAATCGACGGCCGCGCCAAGCTGGCGCTTTCATATGCAGTACAAGGAACATTTAGCCGATTGCAAACCCAGACTGTGGATTTATCAGTTCATATTTTTGTCTGCGTAATCAGGTGTCCAGCTATCAACCAATCAGAGTTAGAATGAGGAATCCAACATGAACCAAGCATTACAGCAAAATGATTGAATAACACAGATAAAGCGCTTCTTAACACTAAATACGTGAATATCGGGCAGTTTGAATCAGTTGGGGGACAAGAAAAGGGACGAAGCGAGACAAGCTGGTACATGAGCGTAACTCATATCAGCAAAAGGTAAACACTCCAACAATTCGATCAGCTGGACACTATTCAATCGCCCCCAGATTTTTCCTTCAATTTGATCAGTCACCCTAATAAATACGATCACCTCTTAGATATGGGAGAAACTATGTACTATTGGATAGACTTCCTGTTAATTTTGTATTACTAGATCAACTTCCTGTTTTACAAAATGCACTTCCTGTGATTGATGATCGGAGTTTTTACCGTAATCAAAGTTAAACAATGAAAGTACGTACTTTAATAAATCCACAAACCATGCTATAAACTAAAGCGGAGTATTGTCCCTGCAAGGTCATTCAAGTATTTGGTCAATAGTGTATGCCATTTTGACATAAAATTAAAATATTCATTTAATATCAAAGAAATAAGAACATATCGACTTCCTCAAGAGAGGACCTTGCAAGCTCCAGTATTATTCATACAGATGACCTCAGAATAAGCCTACCGAAACTGATTGGCTGAATTTTCTTCCAACACCGACCAATGAATATCATGAATTATTTTGAAAAACTGAATTGACCAATAAAATGCTTTAAAACTGTTAGATATCCCATGATGCTCTGTTGATTCTGTTGAGGAATTGACAATCAAAACACTTTAATACTGTTATTGCAAATGTTCCAGGGCGCCAAATTTCAACACCTTGAGCAAATGGTAAGCGAGAAAATAATTTCCCAGAATAGATACAAGCAGTTTTTGGGGCAAGACGAATAGTTGCCAGGACTTTACAAGTGATTTTACAAGTCGACCATATTTACAAATACTATTGGATTGGTTATGCGATGAAATTATCTTGTTATCCAGACAATCTGGTCTCGGTCAGATCATTTGATTGCAAGGCCTAGCCAATTGTATAACTTTCTGGAACATCCGATGGTCTTGAGGGGGTATTTGCCCAGAACCCAAGTTAAAGGTGAAATGCAAAGGTTTTCAGGTTCTCATTTTTATATTTTATATTGGTGTAATAATGATAAATATATTGGAGAATCTACTTGGCATGGTTTAATTTGAAGTATTTTGTCTTTTCCAAGATTTTAAAAGGTTGGCACCCCAAGCCCAGCTGAATTCTGATCTATAAACCATCATCGCTTATCTTTCCTTGATTGTGACGTCCCGTCAGATCAACCTCCCGAAGACTAAACGTTACAAGTATTGACGTCCACCGAGATGATCTGATGTGACGTCACAAACCAGCGTCAAACAAGGGGAGATAAGCGATACAGATTTCATTTCTGATCTCGGCTGAGCTTGACATACCAACTTTGGGGCACTTTTCTAAAGGTACAAGGAGGGAAAATAGTTCAGATAAAACCAAACGATGTAGACAGATGGATATATTCATAATTAACTAGCTCATGAAGAATATAAAAGGAAAATATGAAAACCTTTGCATTTCACCTTTAAGTTACAGTTCAGAATGTCACACATACACTTTTCCCTCATAATGCTGAAGTTAGGGGACAAATTATTAAACACACTATAGGTGAGTTGTACTATAATGAGCCATACAGCAGCCTACATATTATACATGTAGATATATATCGGGGGACATAACACAGACCACTCTTTACTGAAATCCACTTAAAGATGTAATCAGCCTCAAATCTAGGCAGAAATCGATGTCTCTCAAACTCCGCGAAAGTGACCTGTTACGACAGGTACAACATAAAACACATTTCACCACGAGAAAATAGAAGGAATTGGTCTTTAAAAATAAACGGCATGGCATGCCGTTTATATTTCCATAGCCGTGTCAACAAGCGTATACACGTGTGGTACATTCTACCAATGTATGTTATGCGACTTCATCGAACCGTAGGCACGATCCATGACGTTATCTCATGGCCGCAGCTGTTCAGCATTCAGATTTGTGAGCGTCGCTCGAATGTCACACAGTGACATTTTCCTCTCCGCGTACAACACATACTCGATGGAGAAACAGAAAACCCTTCGAAGCGAGTAGAGTTTCAAATTTCTGTGACAAGATACTCTTACATTCATTGTTTATGGCGATCCCACTATCATCAAATATAATACATATGATGCTTTAGTAATCTTCCCTGCTAAAAAACGCACAGGGGAGATATTACAAAATGCATCGATTTTGAGGCTAATCACATCTTTAATAATGAACTGTGTTATAATGAGGGAAAAATGTATATATATTACAGAACTGTACCCTGAACAATGGGTTAAACAGGCAAGGTGCCCCTAGCCTATTTTAGGATTATGCCAAGTTTTGAAATATGGTCTGAAACAATCACGGCACATCAAGCAGAAGTGATGCATGATATATATGGAATACAAACTCAGCTGAGATCTGAAGAGATTTTATCAAGATCTATGATACCTAGGCAAAAATGATTTATTTCTTGATTTGATGGCACTGGAAGCTGATCGCAGATTGTATAAGGGGGCATCCATAATGTATGTGAAAGTAAAAAAGTAATAATTTGCCCTAAAAACACTAGCCTATGGTTAAATTTGTCAGACAGGGGGAGGTGGTGGTGGGGGGGGGGGAGGGAATCAACTTCTCTCAGTTTGAGGTGTAAATATCGGATGCCCCCTTACTTTGGGGAATCGACAGTACTTATACTATACATAACTGTAGAAATGATTTCTACAGTAAACCATAAAATAGGTGGTCAATTAATCATCCAAGTACTGGTAACTTTTATATGACCCCTAAGACGTTCCAGATTGACATGATTGAGACAATTTAGGATAGACGGAATGGTACTGTTAAAGTTGCAGTTAGAAAAGTTTAAATATCACAGTCGAGAAATGGACTGCTCGAGATCAACAGGACACCATAGTGATGATTTTGTAGTTCGACAAAGGTGGGAAGACGTCGGCTTTGTTGTTTTACTGCAGGAGCCTGCAGCCCAACCGAACCACCATAAGGAGGCTGAAATAACACAGAAATACAAGAAAGTTGATACATATTATAATATCCTTATAACTCGGAATAACATCATCATTTATACATTTCATAGGTTAATGACTGGAGTCAATCATTTCTAAAGTTTGGTTACACGATAATATCATGCTTGCTGTGTGATGCAAGTTAGAACATGCCCACTATTTCTTAAATCAGTCTTCGTTCATTCTTCTATGAAATGAATACTACAAGGAATTTGATACTTGCAATCAATTTCTGGCTTGTCATCCAGAGACCTTAATTTTTCCCCTTTTTTAACATATCCCCTCACCCTCCCCAACAGATGAAATACATTTCTGGTTTGAGGCCTTGATATCTAGATGAAGTTATACTTCTTTTTCTAAAGCTTAGGATTCGTCTATTTCGAACACGTGTTAAAATCCTGATTTTTCAGACCCCTCTCCCCTCGTACACAAACAGCACCCCTCACTGCATATGTACATCAGAGTTATTCCACCCACCCCACTCCACATTGTAACTCATATTGTCATACAGTTAACTGTTAGATACAGTTGTTTATATACCTTTACATATGTGAATACCCTTTGCTGTGTCAAGGACGTACGCTTAACTTCGAACCCCTCCCCCCTCCACACACACACACATAGCAAACATACGCAAAATGCACTTCAAGTTTCGAATTCCCCCTCCCATGTGTACATACAAAATGAATGACCCCTTAAAGTGATCGTAAACCCTCAAAGATTTTATTACACAGGGTAAACTGCAATTAAAGCATGGTATTCTATGGTGGTCTGTTGCAATGATATTTAGGTCCAGTGACGTCACACTGCCTTAATACATATATTTCAAACTTTGTATGCACTTTCCAGTGCTTGATTCAAGCTTAAGGTGTGTATACTTTGAGTTTCAACACAGACTCACTGTTGTGCATGTTCCAAAATCTGGGAAATTAAATGCAAGATTCAAATTGACTTGACACTCATGAGTCACCATCTCCCAGATTTTGGTGAAACATGCACATTGGAACAGTGAGTCTGTGTTGAAACTCAAAGTATACACACCTTAAGCTTGAATCAAGCACTGGAAAGTGCATACAAGTTTGAAATATATGTATTAAGGCAGTGTGACGTCACTGGACCTAAATATGATTGCAACAGACCACCATAGAATACCATGCTTTAATTGCAGTTTACTCTGTGTAATAAAATCGTAAAAAATTAAAATAAATATTTTCCCACCCTGTTTGCAATGGTCTTTCATTTGATGGAAACTTTACTTGAGCGTTTACGATCACTTTAAGATAGCTGATGCATTTATGGGGAGGAAAATGTGCCCACAGAGGAGCACTTGTTTACCTCAGAGCAGCAACAAGGCCAGCTGGCATGAATTTTCCAGAATTTGAGAATCGGTAACCCATCACTCCCATCAGCAGGCCACTTACAACTGAAATAACAAATTCAATGTCGATCAATTAGATGAATTGCTGATAACATATGTACTGAAAACAACAATATAACCCCACTCATGTCTTCGGTATATGTAATGTGGACTCCAGCTAGAATGTTATTGAGGGCTGAAGAGGACAATCCTGTAAATAAGCTATGTATTCACACGTTAAAAATCCACCAATGTGAAGATGGAATTGCGTAGGACAAGAGAGGAATGGGTCCACAGGAACACATATGCCCCACCCTACTCACCATGTGCACAGCTATGTGCTGGACCATTGAACAAGGATGCGAAATCAGTCGAAGTTACATGTACCTGTCTATCATAAATCCTGAATACGCTTTTCCACTTGTCATGCTTGTATGGACAATCACCATGAAAACAGTAAATTTTTCAGTCACATCACGATGACTCAGTCACATTATCCTGCCACTGGGTCAACCAGTCCTTGATCTATCCTCTTCCTGCTGAGCACCAGGTGAGTCAGTGAGTGAATAGAATTTAACGTTGCTTTCAACAATATTTCAGCTATATCGCAACGAACCAACTGAGCACCACCCAGCCAAGTTGCGTTCCTGCCACTTGAAAGAGGAAATCTATGAAGCTGCATGAAACCAGACACCCTCCATCAAAACACCCTCCATCCACCCTATAAAACACTGAGGACAGCACACAAGACACAGACCAGATGCTTACATGGTGCAATAAAGACAAGTGATATTACAGTGCAAGACATCACATTTTCAAGTTCCTGTTGCTTCTCAGCAAAATCCATTGAAGCAACAGGAACCCGTGCCCACCCAACCACCTGCTTAAGTCTATGGTATGACTCTACCCGGGATCGAATCTGGGACCTGCCGCTTGCAAGGCGAGCACTCTACCCCAATGTGAAGTTGGAATTATGTACAACAGAAGCAGAATGGGTCCACAGGAACACATATGCCCCACCCTACACGCACCATGTGCACAGCTATGTGCTGGACCATTGAACAAGGATGCTAAATGAGTTGCACAAACATGCCTATCGTAAATCCTGATTACTTTTCCACTTGTCATGCTTGTATGGACAATCACGATGAAAAAAGTGAATTTTTCAGTCACATCACGATGACCCAGTCACATTATCCTGCCAATGACTCAACCTGGGATCGAACCTGGGACCTGCTGCTTGCAAGGTGAGCACTCTAACATAAATTCACCACAGTGCAGTTTCACCTATTAGGATTCAAAAGTGAATGACCCATATCTTGTGCAAGAATATAACTCTACATATCCTGTACACAAACATGAACATGAAGGACAAGATCTGCTGAGGTTAAGCTTGTGAAATCCAGCTTTGTGTTAAATGCACTAAAAAAAGTATTCATATTGTCTTATGGGAAATTTCAAATATGTGAAAGAACACCAAGAGATAAACAAGATGTTCCAATTACATGTACTAAATGTATCCATACCATTAAAGCTATAATGTCTGTTCATCTGTATGCATCTCTATCAGGTGAGTAATGAAGTGAACACTTCCCTTCACAAGAGCCCAAGACATAATATTCAGTTATAAACTAAAAAGGGCTCAACTCCTGGTAACTAGGGGACCTTGAAATAAGAGCCGAGAGCTCACATTACAACACATAGAAGGAAAGTGGGAAGAGGTGCCGACATACTGACAAGAGCCACATGACTTCACGGTATAGTCTTCCGGTTAACCTATTCTAAAGCACATACCAATAATCTAACGATTTGTGATATGTGTTGTATCCCAGGTACGCTTTTATTGAACCTGTTCATGTGGCAACTTGGATGATATGACCACACGGCCCCTAGCACCGGCATAAGCGGTATTAGATACAAATCTAGAGAGCTATGATGGAAATGCTCTGACAACTCGTATATTGGTAATTGGTGAGCTGTTTCGCTGTGACAACTCGTACACTGGGGATTGGTGAGCTGTATCGTCATCAGATGAAAATGATGGCATTTAACACAAAAGACTAGTCTGTAAATCCCGATGTCGACCCACACTGCAATTGACAATGATCAAAGACAAGAAAATATTAATTTTCCTTCAAATAGATTCCTTCCAGGTGACAAAATTTATCTTGAAGGAAGAAGAATGTGAAAAAAAGTTATGAAGCAAACCTTTGTTCCGAAGTTAATAAACATGCAGATAGAAACTCCTCTCCCAGTTGAATGAGTAATGCATGGTTTTTATTTCACGCGAGTTTAACTGAAAGTAGCTGTTTCATACATATACCAAACAGGGGAGACCACTCCACAGGACAAATGCCATATACATGTAGGGAAGACAACTCTGAATAGTCCAACTTAACAATATAGTCAGTTACTGGATTGAGATTTGGGGAACTGAGTTTGACCTTTTACCTAGAGACACCAAAAGGAATAGGGTTCCTCTTTGCACCTCGAGTAAGGGATACCCCAAGTTTGGTACCAATTCATACCTTGGAACTGAAGATAATGCACGGACAACAAATGTTAATGGTTGGATAGACGAACAGAACTCGTCATCGCATTATACGACCTCGTCTTCCACGGGCATATAAAAAATGGCACTTTTAACGATTTTCTGATCTTCAGATCATAGTAGCCTTGACATCTGACCTTGACCTAAATTTTGGTACATGACACATTGTCTCCACTTAATTTATCTACGGACACAAAAAAAATCATGATTTTTTACAATTTCATGATTGTGGGGTCACAGTGGTGTTGACCTTGACATACAGTTTGATACATGACACATCGTGCCCTCGTGATGTATCTACTGACACAAAAAAGTTATTTTTAATGATCTCCTGATTTTGGGGTAAAGTGACCTTTGACCTTGACCTAAACTTTGGTATGCGACATCTATTTCCCCCCTATTGAATCAAGTCACAAAAATAGGTAATATTCAATAATTACCTTATTTTTAGGCCAGTGACCTTTGACCTCTAATCTCGACCTACATTTGGTATGCCCCCCCCCCTTCCGCCCCCAGGGTATCAACTCACCAAAAATTGAAGATGTAGATCAATAATTTCCTGATTATCAGGCCACAGTAACCTCTGACCTCAACCTCAATGTTGGTACATGATACTTTGTCTAGATCTATATACTCACAAAAAAATTGCAACTGTGGGTAAGAAACTGTCATAGACCAGACATGAGAGATTCAATTATTTCCTGATTTTCAGGCCAGTGACCTTCGATCTCTGACCTCGACCTCCATTTTGGTATGCGGCACATCTCCTCATAGGGTATCCGCTCACAAAAAATTGAAACTCTAGATAGGAAACTGACCCAGATATAGAACTGACACGAACGGATGGACAGACAGAAATCACCATCACATAATATGTTCGCCTTTTTGTGGGCATATAAAAATGAGCAACTAATTATATACCTGTTTGACAGTTTTAGATGATCACTTACGTAGAGAAAGCCAGATATTTTTAGGATCTATCGATGTCTGGTATGCCCCGAACCCCATCAGGCCGCCACACGTCACGCCCATGACAAGGGATACAGCACTCCCTGAAATACAGATCAATAAATTAGTCCATGTCAATCATTTGAAAATGATTTGATCAACTTTCTGCATAACACTCTAAAATTCAGTATTTAATCGATTATTTGACATGTCAAAAACTTTTGCACAGATTTCAACACAAGTAAAAGAATTACACCTCTATAAAAAGTGTGCATTAATTCCATGTTGAAAAGTTTGTAAACATATGTTTATCCATATGTAGAATTCATTTGATACACAAGTGACATAGGTAATTTATTTAACGTAAGTGCAAAACTTTTTCACATATGTATAAAACTTTTTCACATTTTAGGTCAGATTTTTTCACATATGTATTAAACTTTTCGCACAAATGTTGAATAAATGTTTTTTCAACTTATGTGGAAAGAATTTGCACATATGTATAAAACTTTTCAACATAGAGTTTTTTCATATGTACAAAACTTTTCCACATGTCAAATAGTTGCCCCTTCTGCAGTGAGCATCGGCTACTCTCCCAATATTGTTTTGGTGCCATTTTGACCAGCAAACAAAGGAGAATTTGTGTTCAGTAGCTTGACCTTGAAATGGCTACGAGACCGAGCACTTGTGTTCATTTATCTGTGACCTGATTATGAATATACTACGGTATTTCGATCCTGTATGTGAGATCAATGCTTTGGTAATTCCAGCTTTGTAAACACCCACCCCCTCCCCCACCTATCATTTCTATGTATGGACCCATCATACTCCATACCACACATAGCTAGCCTACCACAGTTTGTAGCCTATGATGTGTGTTAGCTACAGGAGTAAATGTGCATATAGGGACGATGGTTAAAAAGATATGAATCTTGAATCTACAATAATGTAGTACCGGGTACTAGTATTAAAATTATAAGCTTCAGTGTCCGCACTATAGTTTCAAATTTCTCAGATCGTCGGCGAGAAGTGGATGGCAAGATAATACCACAGAGAACAATCCCATTTCCCTTCCATTAACTCTGCTGGCAATTATTTAAAGGCGAAATGCAAAGGTTTTTAAATTCTCTGTTCTACATTTAATATAGGTTGAATAATGACAGAAATACCAGTTTATCTACTTCACTTGGATTAACTTCGATTATCTTGTCTGCTAGAATCTTTTCAAAAGTTGGTACCCCTAGCCCAGCTGAATTCAGATCTGCGAAACTTGATCGCTTATCTTTCCTTGATTGTGACGTCATGTCAGACCAGCCGGCCGGAGACTGAACATTACAAGTATTGGTGACCGGCCAGTTGGTCTGATGTGACGTCACAAATCAGCGTCAAACAAGGGCAGATAAGCGATGCGGATTTCATTTCTGGAATCGGCGGGGCTTGAGATACCAACTTCGAAGCACTTTTCAAAAGCTACCAGGGGACAAAATACTTCAAATAAAACCAAATGAAGTAGTTATGCTAATATTGCCATCATTAAATTTATCATGAATAATATAAAAAGGAAAATATGAAAACCTTTGCATTTCACCTTTAACATATGTACAAAACTTTTGCACATATGTGGAAAAAAGATTATATTTGACATATGTTGCAAAATTTTGTACACATGTGGAAAAGTTTTGTACATGTGTGAAATTATTTTTCAAATACTTAATTTAAAACCACATGTCTAAAACTTTTCAACATATGTGGAATAACCGATTAAATACTGCAACGGCTTGCCATCGGACATAATTGCCAAATAGTTAATTTATTTCACATTTGTAAAACTTTTCCACATGTCTAAAACTTTTCAACAGATGTCAAACTTTTTGCACATATGTTTGAAAACTGTTTTTTACACATATGTGAAATTCTTTAGTACATTTGTTCAAAACTTTTCAACATAATGTGGAATAACCGATCAAATGCTTGAAACGGTTGACATAGTATCAGGCCAAATGGCATGAATGATGAGAATCCATTTGCCACAAATTCCTGGATGGCAGGACCTGCTTATAGCTGACAAATATGGAAGGCCAAATGTCCAAATAATCAGAAACTCTCAGTTATCGAACCGAAAACCTAAGTTTTACTAATAGATAACTTGTTATCGAATCGAAAACCTAGGTTTTCAAATTGATAACTTAAAGTAATCGTAAACCCTCAGGTAAGGTTTCTATCAAATGAAAGACCATTGCGAACAGTGTCGGAAAATATTTATTTTAATTTTTCACGATTTTATTACAGAGTAAACTGCAAATAAAGCATGGTATTCTATGGTGGTCTGTTCCAACCATATCTAGGTCCAGTGACGTCACACTGCATTAATACATATATTTCAAACTTTGTATGCACTTTCCAATGCTTGATTCAAGCTTAAGGTGTGTATACTTTGGGTTTCAACACAGACTCACTGTTCCAATGTGCATGTTTCACCAAAATCTGGGAGATGGTAACTCATAAGTGTCGAGACAATTTGAATCTTGCATTTATTTTCCCCGATTTTGGCGAAACATGCACATTGGAACAGTGAGTCTGTCTTGAAACTCAAACTATACACACCTTAAGCTTGAATCGAGCATTGGAATATGCATACACAGTTCGAAATATATGAATTAAGGCCGTGTGACGTCACTGGATCTAGATATGATTGCAACAGACCACCATAGAATACCATGCTTTATTTGCCGTTTACTCTGTGTAATAAAATCGTTAAAAATTACAATAAATATTTTCCGACACTGTTTGCAATTGTCTTTCATTTGATGGAAACTTTACCTGTGGGTTTATGATCACTTTAAGTTTACGGTCGAAAACCTAGGACAGGTCATCATTTCAGTGTCCAATATATCTTGCCAATATGATTAGCTCGACCATATCACTATCACCCCAACCAACATTCTTTAACGTCAGATGTTCACTTATGAGATGAAGACATTCGAAACGAAATATCCAGCTAGGACCCTATTTTGGAGGAAAATTTTACATGTTGACGATTACATTTGTTTATATCTGGGTCAAAGGTCAATGTCAAAACGAGGTTGGATCTGAACTGGCGACAGTGGGTCGGAACTGACACCTCTCATTAAGAAATGTAATTTTATTTTCCCTGCAGTTCAGTTTATCCCCAGCTAAGTTAGTTTGTTAATAGCCCTTGTTGGCGTGACCAGGGGATGCTCACGCCATTGGTCGGAGAAACCAAGCTATAGCGCATGGCAAACAGCAAAATTCAACTCATGAAATTCGACCCAAATACATGAATAAATACGTACCTTATTCCATCAACTTGTCCATATAAACACACAATCTGCTCACGAAAGCACAGAGGGTAGAAAAAAAAACAAGTGACTCGGGATTGTTGTTGTTTCTCGGCACATCCTTCCTCCTCGCTTCACGCCATCTTTCTTTCCTTTGCGTGCACGAGGATTACCCAAAATGCAAACCGCGCACGTGTTCGGAAAGAAATTCATCCACTGGCAAACAACATGTTGGCTGTTAAGAGGGCCATCAATTCTGTTGCATCTTGGCACACACATACTTCAAAAAATGTTGTTGTTCCGTTTTGAGTGAATAATTCAAATTCAAGTCGGACACAGAATTGATGGCCATCCTAACAGCCGACATGTTGTTTGCCAGTGGACAAATTTCTTTCCGAACACGTGCGCGGTTTGCATTTTGAGTAATCCTTGTGCGTGCAAAGGAAAGGAAAGAAAGATGGCATGAAGCGAGGAGGAAGGAATGATATGTGCCGAGAAACAACAACAATCCCGAGTCACTTGTTTTTTTTCTTCTACCCTCTGTGCTTTCGTGAGCAGATTGTGTGTTTATATGGATAAGTTGATGGAATAAGGTACGTATTTATTCATGTATTTGGGTCGAATTTCATGAGTTGAATTTTGCTGTTTGCCATGCGCTATAGCTTGGTTTCTCCGACCCAATGGCGTGAGAATCATCTGGTCATGCCAACAAGGGCTAGTTTGTTAATAAAGGCTATGGACAATTGTACGGCGATCAAGATAATGAATATGCCAATCAAACCCTTTCCTTCTGAAACAGATGCAAATTTCACTTTGGTGGGTCGGAACTGGCGACTCGTCTGTAGATAACCTAGGTTTTCAACCGTAAACTTTTCGATTCGAAAACCATGATTTTCTCTTTGATAACTTAAGCTCTCGTTTTTGAAAATTTAGGTTCTCAATTCAATAACTGTGAGTTTCTGATTATTTGGACATTTGGCTTTCCATATATAGACTGTTGTTGTTGTTGTTGATATAGACAAAGGGATGCAATTTGTTGTCTGACGACTGTGTCGAATGAATCTTGCTTTGTTGTACAACAACAACAATCCATCTATGCTGTTAGAATTATTTCATAATTATCATATAATGGACTGGTATAAAAGATATTACCAGCTTTAACATAGCCGATAAGGCCCCCCAAGGCCACAACACTGGCGTAAACCACACTGATGATATCTGTGGTCATTTTGGTTGTTGTTGTTTTTCTGCCAACTGTGAGCTCAACTGTGATGTGAACTTCCAGACCCGGGCATAGTGCCAATGAGAGAACAGCTGAAATTGATGACGTTACCAGAACGGGCACCTGCTTGGGGAACCCTCGCGCCTCACTCTTGGCGAGTTGATCAACGGTTTCCGATATTCTGTGCTCGAAAGAAAACAGATCAGCAAAACTACTACGATAAGCAGCCGTCGTCCATATTTACTGTTTGACGAATACCGCGAACAGAATGTTTTAGAATAGATTAATTCCTGAACGGAATGTGCCGTACAGTAAATAAACAAGAAGAGCGTCATTTATACGGTGGCTTGTTCGATCTTTATAATTTTCTGCCTATCTCTAATTTTCCAGATTTCACTTTCGCATTTTCTCTCTTGTCATCCTCTTAGATTCATTTTCGATTTTATAAAATTTATCTCTGATTTTTTTTTTTTTTTTTTTAATTCATTTTCAGGAAACTGCAACCATTTCCATACGAAAACGCTGGAAATTCATTTTCAAGAGACATGAACAATTCAAACGACCACCGCGGTGAAAATAATATCCACCGCGGTGGGAATTATTTTCACCGCGGTAGATATTATTTCCACCGCGGTGGATATTTTTTTCTGTGTTTTTTTTGCTATTTATGATGTTTCAAGCAATTTTCGAGGTTTTCACTAATTTTCAGTGTTTTCATGTGGTCGTTTGAATTGTTCTTGTCTCTTGAAAATGAATTTCCAGCGTTTTCGTATGGTAATGGTTGCAGTTTCTTGAAAATGAATAAAAAAAATCGGAGATAAATTTTGAAAAATCGAAAATGAATCTAAGAGGATGACAAGAAAAGAGAGAAAATGCGAAAGTGAAATCTTGAAAATTAGAGAAAGGCAGAAAATTAAAAAGACCAATGCATGGCCCTAACAAGCCATCGTACATTTAAGAGTTTCTGACTTCCATCAGATTCAAATTATCTACACTTCGTATCCAATCTACTTCGTACCAAGACACTTCGTCCCCGTCTTCTCGTTTCGTAACTTAACAATCTCGTACCAAGTCATTTCGTACCCTAACCATCTTGTATCATATGAAAATAAAATTACCTGTTTGCTTCTGAAGTTGAATGCGAGGCAACTTCTACTATTCTCTATGATACAATGACGTCACTGGGGGATTTTCCTCCCTCTGAAAAGCCTAATTTTAACACAGAAGTAAATGGAAAAAACTTCGACAAAGGCTAGTTCAGCTCTGATTTTAACACATAATTTGAACGGATGTACTATCTTTTACTTCGCCAAGTTGTAGAAATTTATCTCAAGTATGAGAGAAGATTTTTAGGAAAAACCTGTTACGCTCCATTGAGGCCTAGTAAAAAATCCCCCAGTTGCGCGTATGGCAATCACGGCGCTGTAATTGATAGAACAGCTGATCCTTTGTTTAGAGCCGCTGTTACTTCCGTTGTGTCTAAGAGAATTTGGGTCCAGATCATAGTTACAAATCCACGCTGCCTCTGTTTGGGGCAGTTTTCATCTAATACCTCCATAAATATGAATGAAGTTTGGTTTTATTTATTGTCATCTTCATTTTATCAAGCCAATATCTATGTTCGAGAACGTAGAAATTGGCTTGATAAAATGAAGATGAAGATGACACTTCGGAAACGAATCTTCTTCTCTCCGGCGCTATACCACGACTTTTCGCGCAGTAGTAGGGAAAGGACCCATGCATTAGTATTGAGTGGGGGGGGGGGAGGTGATGACGTCATGTGGCATAACATCATGGATGACGTCACTTCCGGGTCGAAGGTTACATCCTGGTCAAAGGGCACTTCCGATCTCGTGACGGCCCAGCAAAAGTTATTTGCCCCTAACTGAGACCGTAGTTAATTCAATGTTAAACTTAATGGGCAACCCAATCATGAACATTTGCGGTATGGGGTGTGGCACCTTATTTTCTCTGTCTCGCGCTGTAGAACACGATGGGAGGGGTCTCGATGCCATGCATGGATTGCATTTCGCTTAAAAGTTCAGGCAGGTCTGAGTGAGATGGACATGTTAGGTCCATTCCGGCGCAGTGGACTGACAATGACCTGGAACTGTACGCTGCAGTTATTTCAATGTTAGTCCCAATGGGGAACCCACTCATAGACATCTGCGGGTTGGGGTGTGGCACCTTGTTTTCTCTGTCGCGAGCTGTAGAACAAGATGGGAGGGGTCTCAAGGCCATGGGTGGAAGTTCGCTGAAAAGTTCTGACTGCGCATGCGTAGTGAATAGGCAGACCTGAGGTGGACATTTCTGGGTCGAGGTGGGCCACTATTGGTCCGATTGGGTCGTGTGAGGTATCAATGTGAAGCACTCGTAGTGGAACGTCCAGCTGGACTGATGAGAAGTGGAAGTACGGCTATGGTGCACATGCGCAGACAGGGAATTGTTGGAAAAGGGAACTGGGGTGGACGTTCTGTGGTCGAGGTGGGCCCATAGTGGGCGTACTGGGTCGGGGAGGGTATCTGCGTGAAGCGCTCTTCGAGACCGATCAAGTCATGGGAGGGTGCCTGCCGACAGGTGCAAGGTGGGATAGCGGGTGCATGTTTTCTTCGTAAAAACACGGACTTTACACCTGGTGAGTCGTAGAAATGGGATTGTTGTTGAGATAGTGTATTCTCTCAATTCCCGACACCAAATCAAGTGAAGAAATCCAGTTGCCCATTAGTAGTCGAGAAAGCAAAAACCCAGTATATTTGCCCTATGCCCTTTGTGGAGAGTTTTACAGCAACGTCTTAACGCCCTATCTTAACGCCTTATCTTAATGCCTTAACACCTTATCCTAACGCCTTAATGCCCTAGCGAAGCAGGGTTTTTTTACCTTTTGTGAGTGATTGTACCATGCTATTATATAATAACGAAGCGTCGACAAGGTGTATGTATCATTCCATTCACACCACTGAATAAAACAAGTTGAGACTTGGTGGTCCCCGATGTACGAAGGTGGTGGTTGTGGTGGTGGCGGTGGAGCGAGCGAGGAGTGAGTGAGTGAGGAGGGAGTCTGTGAGTGAGTGTGGTGGTGGTGGCGGCGGTGGTGTGTTTGTGTGTGTGGTGGTAGCAGTGATGGAGGTGATGGCGGTTGTGCATGTGTGTGTCTGCTTGTGGTGTGGTGGTGATGTGTGGTGGTGGTAACAGTGGTGGTGGTGGTCGTCGTAGTGATGCTGGTAGTGATGGCGTTAGCAAACGTCCGTCTTAACGCAGTGACGCCGCAATGCCCTAATGTCTTATTTAGCTAATCCCTTACGGCTTAATGCCATGATGCAGACAGATGAGAGAAAGACCGATCAGTTTTCCCCGATGTTACATCATACCCAAGCTAGGGAAGCCGCGTTGGGTATGTTTACAATTCAACTACGCTCTTGTCCAATCAGAAGCTGCCGTTTGAGAAAGTTCAATCTTCGGCCATGTTCGCTCTGATCCGTTTGTCCTAAGCGTCTACGGGCAGTCAAGGATACTGGAGCTCTGAGATGTAACCTCTCCCATTGGCAGACAGGGAAGGGAGCTGGAAGGGCTCCTCGGGATCAATCTCCATCAGCTCCTCAATTCAGGGCGGGGGATCGACCTCCATATGTTCTTCAATACGAAGATGCATCTCCATGAAATATCCGGTCTCAAGAGTGGCGAGCGTGATCCGTGGATGACACTTTGGTGAAGTCTCAACTGACTGGGATGCTTAAAGACTATATCACACTCCGCACATGTATGATTGGGTACCTCATGGCGTGCAAGTGTGTGGCGACGTAAACTGTTCCGGCGATGAAAGGACTTCGAGCAAGTCGTACACGTGAATATGGTGGTAGAGTGTCTGCTGAATGGAACGTCGACTGTGCACGTCTTTGGGATACGCTTGCTTTTATGGACGTAACACAGTAACGCCCGCCAACGCCTAGCTTAACGCTTCAACGCCCTGGTGAAATATTTCAGAAGCTCTGATGGGACTAGATATTCCATGGAATTGATATTAATTCATCTAAATGCAGTGACGCTCGTCAACGCCCGTTGTTACGCCTTAACGCCCGTCTCAATGCCGTAACGCCTTATCTTAGCGCCATAACGCCCTATCTTAACGCCTTAATGCCATTTGGTAACGCCTTAACGCCCTATCGTAACGCCTTAATGCCCTATCGTAACGGCTTAACGCATTGTCAACCGTCCAATCATACACACATGCATTGGCCATTGACCCTCGATGAAAATGACGTCACCCCCGGAAGTGGCGTTATCGCCTGCATGTCTGCTCACTGGGCGGTAGTCCCCCATCCTCTTCATCACCGGAAGTGACGTCATCGCACGCATGCGCACGCCGCTGGTAGTACAACCTGTACCCTATAGCCCGTAGAGCATAGGATACACCAGGGGTGCGGGTGCACGCCACTTCCGGTGATGACGTCATTTTCATCAAGGATCAAGGGCCAATGGTCAATGCATGTGTGTGTGTGATTGGACGTTTGACAATGCGTTAAGTCGTTGTGATATGGCGGTAAGGCGTTACTAAAGGGCGATAAAGCGTTAAGATAGGGCGGTGAGGCGTTGAGACGGGCTTAAGGCGTAACGACGGGCGTTGATAGGCCCTGCCAGACTCCATTTCGATGAATTAGTGTCAATTCCATGGAATATCTAGTCCCATCAGAGCTTCTGGGCTATTTCACCAGGGCGGTGAAGCTTTAAGCTAGGCGTTGGCGAGCGTTACTGTGTTACGTCCATAAAAGTAAGCGTATCTCAAAGACGTGCACATTCGACGTTTAATTCAGTAGACACTCTAACACGATGTTCACGTGTACAACTTGCTCGAAACCCTTTCGTTGCCTGAACAGTTTATAAGATAGTTCATTCGACAAGGTACTAATATTATACAGATATTGTATGCTGTGAGGTGTGATGTCATCATTTGTCATCTGGAGAAGGTGATGTTCAACGAGTGCGGAGCACGAGTTGAACATCACCTTAGAGAGCTGACAAATCGTGATATCACACCTCACAGCATGAAGTATCTGCTTTATTATACCGAAGAAAACACACCTAAACAATACAAATAGACGTACAGTGTAAAGAGAAAACCCAATCTTCATCAGTTGGTAACGTAAAACGCTTCCCGTTTTCCGCTTTCACGCCATCGTGATTACAGCGGAATGACAGCACAACAGACGACAATGCCACGAAAGAATCTGTTCACGGGCGATAACTGCGCGAGACCGTGTGACATTGCCTCTGCCGTGTGACGTCAGCACGTGATCGTGTGATATCGGCGCGAGATCGTGGGACATCATATTGACGAGCATTTGTTTATTTTCATAAGACATTGAGAATTGCGGAATATCACGTGATGGTGTCTCAACCAATTAAAATAAATGAATGCACAGTGAGGTATAATAAAATAGTATATAATATCTTCCAAGACTTCTTTATAACGATATCTGCACATGACATTCTTGATGGTCATGAGAACTCTTTCGGGGTAACTGGCTTTCTTTTCATTTGGCGTGACGTAATATTTGCTACTCCCTCTGGCTGGCATCATTAAAAACTGTTGACCGCTTCTCTCTTGCAGGAAATTAGCCTAGTTTTATGTATACTATGATTTATCCTTTTAATTTGGTGCTAATGTTATTATATGAATTAAGTCTTTGGATTATGGACGCGGAAATTCTTTAACCCTCTCTGCAAATATTTTCATCGTATTACATCTTGCTGGGAAGCTCGGAGTATCGTCTTTGAAATTACAAAGACGATGGTAAGTATATCGTCGCTTCATTTGTGTTCATGACAGTGTTGATACCAGTTTGGAAACCACCGGTACAGAGTGAGTTACTGGACGACGGCTGTATATTGAATGACGGACTAGGTGCTCGCATCGGGCCTCTGATGAGATTGAAATGACGGAAGTTGAAGAGCTTATATTTATATTCTCCGTTCGCAGCTTCCGATTTGATGAATCCAATTATCAATTTCTGGACTGAAACATATTCTCCCAATTGTACATAACCTGGCCATGCTATAGTAAACACTCAATCTTCTCTCCAAGAGAACGGATATATCGTGGTATCTCGTTCTGAATCTTTGTATGAGCCAATATAATGCCCAAGATCAGGCACGGCGGAAGCAATTCATGATTGGGGGGGCTACTATCACAGCACAATTAGGCGAGGGTCCAGGGGCCGCCTAGGCCCCGGAAGCTCCAGGGGTCTTAGATGGCCGGAGAGGTATTCTAGCGTATTTCCGGGCAATAAAACAAGAAATCCTCGCCCATGCAAACTCTATTTGTGTTGCCTGTTTTCCCAACATTTTTTTTATATATTCCGGCATCGTCAAGCAAAATGATGTTCGGAAGTATAAATAATTTAAATATATATCAATCCAAATATATTCAATCCAAAGATTCATTAAGCTTCGATCATGTCAATGGCAGAGGGATTTTTTCTACTTGTTGTGGAGCCTTTTGTCTCCTTGTGATTCATTGAAAATTCTACGGCCGTCAGCGAACTTTCAACTTCTGCGTTACAGGTATACGTGGGGTGAAAACTTACCTCGGTCCACTGCATGCTCTCCTGTATGTCCATAGGGAGGAACCGATTCTCGTTATTGACTATATCAACCAAGGTGATGGAATACGTACAACTTGGTAGATATACATGTAACGAAGGAAGTCATCAACAACGAGATTCGAAGGCGAGTGTTTGGTCGATTTTTGGAGTAGTCATGCAGTCATTACTGGTCCGTGTAACCTTGCACAATTCAATTTTCGTTTTTTGTTTTTTTTTTGGTTTCCCAAAATCAAAAATTGAAATTTGACCGTCAATTTTCAATTTTCGTTTTACGTTTTCGAAGAAAAATGAAAATTGAATCTGGTGCATCTTCACAAGTCCAGGTAAATCGTGAATCCTCGCATTACCTGGACATTATTGGTGATTCGAGTGAGTTTTTGAGTCGTTGCCTCAATCTCGAACATTTCATCCCTCGAGGTTATTTTGAATTAGCATGTCGGTATCCCAAGCCGGCGGTTCTTGCCTTGACTCTCGATGACGATTTCAACCTGACATCAAAGTTATGCCAGCGATGTCACATCTCAAACCGTGCAGCTAGTGGATTGGCGTAATGAGCTAGATGAGCCTGTTCAATAATTGGTTTGATTTAGAGGAGACCCCTTGATCTTTGTTTTATCCAGAACTACCGTGGGCAACTAACCAAGGCAATGTATAGATACCCTTACAAATCGATCAATACACTGGCTCCCGAGGATGGCCTAGTGGGTCATGCCTCTCACGCCCCACACCGCTTGTATGACACAATTTGCGTTTTCTATTCTACTCGTCGTACCCGAAGTGACATCATAACCCGTCCACGTGCGAACTTAACATTGATACGTCAAAGTTAAAATCAAAAAACGAAAAACGGACAAGTCGAGGCAATTTTCAATATTTGATTTTCATTTTTGCGTGTAGCAAAAGGAAAAACGAAAATTGAAAGTCAAATATTAATTTTCGTTTTTTGTTTTTGTAATCCCAGAATCAAAAAATTGAAAAATGACGGTCAAATTTCAATTTTTGATTTTGAGATCACAAAAAGAAAAATTGAAAATTGACGGTCAAATTTCAATTTTTGATTTTGAGATTACAGAAACAAAAAACGCGAAAATTGAAAATTGACGGTCAAATTTCAATTTTTTATTTTGGGAAACCAAAAACGAAAAACGAAAATTGAACTGTGCAAGGTTACACGGACCATTATATTGACTGGCTATTAGGCACCGTTTCCAATTATCGTTCGCGAATGAATCGTTTACTTCGTCAAATTTTCTCGAAGTCACGATTTTCCAAGGCGCGAGGGAATGGTTTTTTTTCTTCAAAATAAACGATTCATTCGCGATCGCTGTTCGAATGGTTTTTATCGGGTTTACCAAGGGTAAACCCTATATTAGTATCACAGATTTTTTTTCTTTTTTCTTCTGCACATGTGTAGTTTTGATCTCCTGCCCGGAGACTGTTCTCATTTGATGCCCCTTGGAGCATTCACAACAGGCCTCGCACAAGCCATGCAATTCCAGGCGCTAAGAGTAATGGAATTTCGTTGAAAGGACATGGAAAGTCAGAGGAAATATATGTACAGAGTCCGGGGAAAATGAGTGGAAAAAGCTAAGTTATTCTCTGAAGTTCAGCGAAATTTGTTGCGGAATAAAAATCCAAACAGCCGTGAAACGTGTTAGACTCGTACCTAGCCCTCAACTCACACGCACCGTTGGGGTCTAGTTAGCGGCAGGCATTTTGTATTCTCTGATTGGCTGAATTACCGGTCTAAATCTAGACCGGTAAATAGACCAATGTCAATATGTGTTGTTGTTGTTCTTGTGTATCAAGTGACCAGTACTCGTCTATGGTGCGATAAAGGGCCTTGAGCGCTACGGCCACCAATCCACCAAGTATTATATAGATCCTTTGTAAGATTTGATGAGCGATGAGCGATTATGGTAGGTTTCCTAAATAAAGCCCTCGCTTCTACGACTACCACGACGTCCAGCAAGACGGTACATCTTCAGAAAGTTTATGACCTATTCCAAGGTTCTTAGCGTGACATGTACATGATCAGGTCAGGGGATTTGCAGCATTTCTGTTCTTCATTCAATACATAGTACTGTTCATACGCCCTATGGTATGTACTTTTGTTGCTAACATTATGCAAGTTTTGTTGTTAAAAAAATAAAACTGAACGTACTTGTAGGCCTACTCGTTTGAAACAGCAGACATTATATAAATTTAGTTGACCTAGATTCTGCATTGAAGATCAACCATTGAAACGCGGAAAACAACGAATTACGTCAATTATACAGTATTTTCGCCTTCATGTTGTCTGATCGTACTAGTCTTGTTTATCTGATGATGCTAAACAATAATGATCTTGTGAATTAACTTTGTGATAGGCCTAGGTCATAAATTTTTTGAAGATGTACCATTTTGCCGACGTCCAAACAAGCATGGAGGGGCATTGTGGGTGGAGAATACCATGGGCCAATCACTGTGCAGTGCTGATTTAAAATGCCTGCCGGTAACTAGTCTCCATAGAGCGATAGCGAATTGGAGCTGGGTACGAGTCTATGAAACGTGTTTGCTGGTGACCGAATTTCGCCAGATTGGAACGAGGTCAGACAGCTCATTTACATATTTTGTGTAGCCCATTGGTTGAACTAAACTCGTGACTGTTTCCCGCTGAATTAATATTCATATTCTGTGACGTGTATTGGTCGAGGTCATAATGTCGACAGCTGATTGGCTCACGCTCTTGACATCTATACTAATTTACGTATCCAAAACGCAAAATGGTACATCTTCAGAAAATTTATGACCTAGGCCTATCCCAAAGTTCACAAGATCATTATTGTTTAGCATCATCAGATAAACAAGAATAGTACGATCAGACAACATGCAGGCGAAATACTGTATAATTGACGTAATTCGTTGTTTTCCGCGTTTCAATGGTTGATCTTCAATGCATAATGTAGGTCAACTAAATTTATAATGTCTGCTGCTTCAAACGAGTAGGCCTACAAGTACGTTCAGTTTTATTTTTTTTAACGACAAAACTTGCATAATGTTAGCAACAAAAGTACATATCATCGGGCTTATGAACAGTACTATGTATTGAATGAAGAACAGAAATGCTGCAAATGCCCTGACCTGATCATGTACATGTAACGCTAAGAACCTTGGAATAGGTAATAAATTTCTCGAAGATGTACCGTCTTGCATCCAGAACAGTCCCATTTGAACTGGTCAAATTGTAGTCACCATTGTTCGTTGGTTTGGAATTTAGCTTTGGGCTAATTTTGCCGATGCCGGGAAAATGCAAATTTAGTGAACATTGGCTGAGAATGGATGATTATAACTGTGGTTGTCCCGTCACGGTGAGAGGACAGCAACGTACACAATATGTCAAACAAATGTGGATCTGTCCAATATGGACGATGGTCGGAGCCATACAAAGATTACAGGGTACACATTACGCATGGACAGAAAAATCAGGGCGGACAGCACATGAACATACCGGCATTTCTGACTATGCCCGAGCTTCAACTTCTACCTCGAACGGTGAGACGACCAATACCCTGCACGACCGTGGCCATATGCCAACATCTGCCGGAGATCATCGCGAGGGTATTTCTGGCTTTCTTTCAACAAATTGGACATTGGAACCGGAAATAGTGTGGTGTTTGAAACAAATACAGTCACACTGATATAGATAGACTGTCTTTCAATATGAAGTCAGACATGGACGATGGCTGAGTTATGAATGTCTGATCTAGAACTTGTATGAAAAGCGTTGTTTAGAGGTCACGGAAATTTCAAAAATTGGTCATAGAAAAGTCATGGAATTTTGAACCTCTGAAGGCGCACGAACCCTGTCATAAAAAAAATACCGTTCTTCTCTCTGACAGTCATATACACGGTGGCTTGTGCATTGAACGTGATAATTGGGAGATTATCGCAGTAAATTTTATCTTTCCAATTTCTTTTAAAAGTTGCCTTTATCTGGTAGCATTTGTTACGGCGAGACGGATAGTCATTCTCCACGGTCCAGCGACAACCGATCCTATCTGGCTATTATGTGGGGCTGATGCCAGGAAGTCACTGCGCCACAAAGCAATAGCAGGATAACCAGCGAGTAATATAGGACCAGCACTTATTGTCCCATCAGTTTTTTTAGTCACTCTTTCAAATGCAAGAACTCGAAATTGGTACATGATATATAGATCTGAAACTTCAACTTTACACACATATTCTTGAGGTTGTTCTATAACTATATGGCACTTTATGAATTATTATTACGAATATGAATTTTATTATTTTTGAACATTTTTTAATCTTTCTAAGCTACCTTACAGCAAAAGTTATGATTTATATATAGTGCAAGATCACAAAGATGATCTTCACTTTAGATAGGGAATCGTCCTAAATGCGTTTTTGATACACACAGCTGGTGGGGCTAAGTTTTGTCTAAAAAGCACCAAATTGACCATTTGAATAGATAAAGAATAATCAAGACCCACAGACAAACACAACCAGACTTACAGTGGTTCAAACCTGCCGTATTTTGCACTTTTAGGTGCATTTACAGTCGTGCATTTTCTCTCCAAAATTCTCGTTGCAAAATTATGACACCTTTAACCAAAATCATAGTTAGACTTATTTGTTGGTCAAAATAGCTAAAATTGGTTTTGGTTAAAGGTGTCCTATTTTTGTAACAAGAGAAAATCCACACCGAAAAGTGCCTAAAAGTACGAAAATAAGCCAACTTACCAACTTTAGTGAGCCATAAATCCGTTTTCGTGCATCTGCAGTCCTTCATTATTTCGGGTCTTATAATTCAGCATGAAGGCTGTACAAAAAAGTCCATTTCATATCCCTTTGATAAAAGTGAAAGTTTGGCCCTTCAAACTGAACAGCTTGAGGACGATTCCGTATGTCAAGCGAACACCACCATTCTTCCCAAATATGACACTAATAAACTCCTCTGATGCAAGTAAACCCGATATCAGTACTTTAAGTACTTTGATTTTTTCTGTTGGCAATCGTTTTTCAATCGAGAAAATTCTCGCGAATGAAAAGCGATATCGCGATTCAATCGCTTTTTAATCGAGAAAATATAAACGATTGGAAAAAAACGATTGAGGATTATAGCCGAAAGTAGTACGCCATTGGTTCAGCCTGACGGACCCGCATACACGTTCGAGTTTCTAACACTTCAGTCAGACTATATAAAGTTCGATCATTTTTTCTTCTTCCTTTTCCATTCTTTGCCTAGTGTAAAACTATAGCGTGTTTCTGTACAGTTGGCGGTTATATAGATACGATGGGGATATTGAAAGAAATTGGAAAAAATATCTATATATATACATAGGAATAATGGTTATGCATATAATTATAACTTCATATTTACATATATTTTGTACGGGACACAGGCCCGGATATGGTCAGATTGGGTCATTTGCACTTGCAATTTCGTCTATTATTTTGGGTATTTCTGTGTTTTAAAGCTGGTATTATTCCAGATTTCTTGTGTAGTATTTTTCGTGAACGTTTTTGGCATCTGTGCGGGCTGAAATTTTGAGTTGATTCATCAGATTTTCGCTGTACGCGTGGTTTTTAGCTCGCCGTATACGAAGTAGGCGAGGCCGAGAGAGGGGGAAAATGGCGGTGTTGGTGTTGGTGTCGGTGTTGGTGTCCGGTTAGACTTTTATGTTTAGGCTGGACTTAGAAAGTTTTCTGGGTTAATCTTTTCTGTTTAGGCTGGACTTAGAATAATTTTGACTTCTTATTAGGCATGAGATGCAGTGTACATTGTATGTACACAGCCATACATACCAAATCACATACAGTATATTTCTTTATAGTATTTACTAATAGTTTTTGACATTATTTTACTTCAGAAGTACAATATCAAAATAACTGGCGGGGGAATCCCGCAGTACCGAACCCCTGTTAGTTTTTAATTTCGTGTCGCCTTAAATGAAGGACGCCATTTCCTAAAATTTTATCAAATTCTCGTTGACCCTGAAGCTTTTGTACAACCATATCTGTGTCCATACAGTTAACTTACTATATTAATTAAAAGTGAGTTTGAATCAGTTCGTGAGCTCAGTCTTTACCCGTGCACATTATTATGCAGCATTACAGTATGATTGGACACAGTTGTCATTGCGTTCTTTTATTTGCATACAAATGTGAAGGTTTACCACAGTGCAAGTGTCCCATTGCCTGTTGGAAATGATAGATTTAGTCCTACTATTTCACTGTTATTAGCTTTGTATGTTCACATATCATCACACAAAGTTACACCAAGAACGTGCTCAAAATTGCACACCTATTGTTCCTAACTACATGTATACATGAACATGTATTCATAAGATCTATGCAATGGGATGTGTAGGCTTACTTTTGGAAAAAATGTAATCTTTATTGGTAGTTATATAATATAGTTCCTCCTTCAATCCAACCTCAATATCACTAAATATAGAAATCATATTTCTTAACGTATTTAACGTCGTAAAGTTAGACCGCGGTTCGCAGTTCGTTATTCGAGGGGACCAGTCATTATTTCTTCAGACATGGAGAAAAACATCTGTATTTTCTTTATTATGAGTACTTTGAGCTCCAAACTCTGCATAGTGAGAGAGAAAGTCCTGCTTGATACGTTTTCATAGTCATATTCCAAATCTGACACCAGGGGGCGCTGCTAGGGGCGCTCTTATGAGTCTCTGGCTATCCGAATAGCGGTCTGGTAGCGGTCTACCTTGCCAGATCCGATAATACAAATGTTTCGAACTTGTAAATAGGACTGTTCAGAGAGTATATCACGAGCTAGAACATGGAGTCTTCAGTTCCCATATCGGTCGCCAGGGGGCGCTACTATGAATGACAGTTTACATGTCGGTCTGAATATAGCGGTCTAGATCGCCAGAGACAATAATATATACACTTCGAACTTACAAATAGGTATAATGAGAGAGTATTTCATGGGCTACCGTTTACATGCCGGTCTGAATAGCGGTCTGACCTATCTGAATAGCGGTCTGGCCTATCTGAATAGCGGTCTAGCTTGTCAGAGCCGAAAATATAAATGGTTGGAGCTTAAAAATAGGCATGTCGAGAGAGCATGCCATCGGCTAAAAGATGGAGTCTTCAGTTCCTTTATCGGGCGCCAGGGGGCGCTACTATGAATGACCATTTACATGTCCGTCTGAATAGCGGTCTGTCCTATCTGAATAGCGGTCTAGATCGCCAGAGACAATAATATAAACACTTCGAACTTATAAATAGGTATAATGAGAGAGTATTTTATTGGCTACAAGTTGGAGTCTTCAGTCCCTACATCGGACGCTAGGGGGGCGCTACTACGAATGACCGTTTTCATGCCGGTCTGAATAGCGGTCTGGCATATCTGAATAGCGGTCTAGATCGCCAGAGACAATAATATATACACTTCGAACTTATAAATAGGAATAATGAGAGAGTATTTCATTGGCTACAAGTTGGAGTCTTCAGTCCCTACATCGGACGCTAGGGAGCGCTACTACGAATGACCGCTTACATGCCGGTCTGAATAGCGGTCTGGCATATCCGAATAGCGGTCTAGATCGCCAGAGACAATAATATATACGCTTCGAACTTATAAATAGGTATAATGAGAGAGTATTTCATGGGCTACAAGTTGGAGCCATCAGTCCCTACATCGGATGCTAGGGACGCTACTACGAATGACCGTTTACATGTCCGTCTGAATAGCGGTCTGTCTTATCTGAATAGCGGTCTAGATCGCCAGAGACAATAATATAAACACATCGAACTTATCAATAGGTATAATGCGAGAGTATTTCATTAGCTATAAGTTGGAGTTTTCAGTCCCTACATCGGACGCTAGGGGGCGCTACTACGAATGACCGTTTACATGCCGGTCTGAATAGTGGTCTGGCATATCCGGATAGCGGTCTAGATCGTCAGAGATCATTATATAAACACTTCAAACTTATAAATAGGTATAATGAGAGAGTATTTCATTGGCTACAAGTTGGAGTCTTCAGTCCCTACATCGGACGCTAGGGGGCGCTACTACGAATGACCGTTTACATGCCGGTCTGAATAGCCGTCTGGCATATCTGAATAGCGGTCTAGATCGCCAGAGACAATAATTTCGAACTTATAAATAGGTATAATGAGAGAGTATTTCATTGGCTACAAGTTGGAGTCTTCAGTCCCTACATCGGACGCTCGGGGCCGTTAGTACGAATGACCGTTTACATGCCGGTCTGAATAGCGGTCTGACCTATCTGAATAGCGGTCTGGCCTATCTGAATAGCGGTCTAGCTTGTCAGAGCCAAAAATATAAATGCTTGGATCTTAAAAATAGGCATGTCGAGAGAGCATGCCATCGGCTAAAAGATGGCGCCTTCAGTTCCTTTATCGGGTGACAGGGGGCGCTACTATGAATGACCGTTTACATGTCGGTCTGAATAGCGGTCTGTCCTATCTGAATAGCGGTCTAGATTGCCAGAGACAATAATATAAACACTTCGAACTCATAAATAGTTATAATGAGAGAGTATTTCATTGGCTACAAGTTGGAGTCTTCAGTCCCTACATCGGACGCTAGGGGGCGCTACTACGAATGACCGCTTACATACCGGTCTGAATAGCGGTCTGACCTATCTGAATAGCGGTCTGGCCTATCTGAATAGCGGTCTAGCTTGTCAGAGCCAAAAATATAAATCCTTGGATCTTAAAAATAGGCATGTCGAGAGAGCATGCCATCGGCTAAAAGATGGAGTCTTCAGTTCCTTTATCGGGCGCCAGGGGGCGCTACTATGAATGACCGTTTACATGTCGGTCTGAATAGCGGTCTGTCCTATCTGAATAGCGGTCTAGATCGCCAGAGACAATAACATAAACACTTCGAACTTATAAATAGGTATAATGAGAGAGTATTTTATTGGCTACAAGTTGGAGTCTTCAGTCCCTACATCGGACGCTAGGGGGCGCTACTACGAATGACCGTTTTCAAGCCGGTCTGAATAGCGGTCTTGCATATCTGAATAGCGGTTTGGATCGCCAGAGACAATAATATATACACTTCGAACTTATAAATAGGAATAATGAGAGAGTATTTCATGGGCTACAAGTTGGAGTCATCAGTCCCTACATCGGATGCTAGGGGGCGCTACTACGAATGACCGTTTACATGCCGGTCTGAATAGCCGTCTGGCATATCTGAATAGCGGTCTAGATCGCCAGAGACAATAATACATACACTTCGAACTTATAAATAGGTATAATGAGAGAGTATTTCATGGGCTACAAGTTGGAGTCATCAGCCCCTACATCGGACGCTAGGGGGCGCTAGTACGAATGACCGTTTACATGCCGGTCTGAATAGTGGTCTGGCATATCCGAATAGCGGTCTAGATCGCCAGAGACCATTATATAAACACTTCAAACTTATAAATAGGTATAATGAGAGAGTATTTCATTGGATACAATCTGGAGTCTTCAGTCCCTACATCGGACGCTAGGGGGCGCTACTACGAATGACCGTTTACATGCCGGTCTGAATAGCCGTCTGGCATTTCTGAATAGCGGTCTAGATCGCCAGAGACAATAATTTCGAACTTATAAATAGGTATAATGAGAGAGTATTTCATTGGCTACAAGTTGGAGTCTTCAGTCCCTACATCGGACGCTAGGGGGCGCTAGTACGAATGACCGTTTACATGCCGGCCTGAATAGCGGTTTGACCTATCTGAATAGCGGTCTGGCCTATCTGAATAGCGGTCTAGCTTGTCAGAGCGAAAAACATAAATGCTTGGATCTTAAAAATAGGCATGTCGAGAGAGCATGCCATCGGATAAAAGATGGCGTCTTCAGTTCCTTTATCGGGCGACAGGGGGCGCTACTATGAATGACCGTTTACATGTCGGTCTGAATGGCGGTCTGTCATATCTGAATAGCGGTCTAGATTGCCAGAGACAATAATATAAACACTTCGAACTCATAAATAGTTATACTGAGAGAGTATTTCATTGGCTACATGTTGGAGTCTTCAGTCCCTACATCGGACGCTAGGGGGCGCTACTACGAATGACCGCGTACATGCCGGTCTGAATAGCGGTCTGGCATATCCGAATAGCGGTCTAGATCGCCAGAGATAATAATATATACATTTCGAACTTATAAATTGGTATAATGAGAGAGTATTTCATGGGCTACAAGTTGGAACCATCAGTCCCTACATCGGACTCTAGGGGGCGCTACTACGAATGACCGTTTACATGCCGGTCTGAGTAGCGGTCTGGCCTATCTGAATAGCGGTCTAGCTTGTCAGAGCCGAAAATATAAATGCTTGGATCTTAAAATTAGGCATGTCGAGAGAGCATGCCATCGGCTAAAAGATGGAGTCTTCAGTTCCTTTATCGGGCGCCAGGGGGCGCTACTATGAATGACCGTTTACATGTCGCTCTGAATAGCGGTCTGTCTTATCTGAATATCGATCTAGGTTGCCAGAGACAACAATATATACACTTCGAACTTATAAATAGGTATAATGAGAGAGTATTACATGGGCTACAAGTTGGAGTCATCAGTCCCTACATCGGACGCTAGGGTGTGCTACTACGGATGACGGTTTACATGCCGGTCTGAATAGCGGTCTGGCATATCTGAATAGCGGTCTAGATCGCCAGAGACAATAATATATACACTTCGAACTTATAAATAGGAATAATGAGAGAGTATTTCATGGGCTACACGTTGGAGTCATCAGTCCCTACATCGGACGCTAGGGGGCGCTACTACGAATGGCCGTTTACATGCCGGTCTGAATAGCGGTCTGGCATATCTGAATAGCGGTCTAGATCGCCAGAGACAATAATATATACACTTCGAACTTATAAATAGGTAAAGCGAGAGAGTATTTCATGGGCTACAAGTTGGAGTCATCAGTCCCTACATCGGGCGCTAGGGGGCGCTACTACGAATGACCGTTTACATGCCGGACTGAATAGCGGTCTGGCATACTTGAATAGCGGTCTAGATCGCCAGAGACAATAATATAAACACTTCGAAATTATAAATAGGTATAATGAGAGAGTATTTCATTGGCTACAAGTTGGAGTCTTCAGTCCCTACATCGGACGCTAGGGGCGCTAGTACGAATGACCGTTTACATGCCGGTCTGAATAGCGGTCTGACCTATCTGAATAGCGGTCTGGCCTATCTGAATAGCGGTCTAGCTTGTCAGAGCCAAAAATATAAATGCTTGGATCTTAAAAATAGGCATGTCGAGAGAGCATGCCATCGGATAAAAGATGGCGTCTTCAGTTCCTTTATCGGGTGACAGGGTGCGCTACTATGAATGACCGTTTACATGTCGGTCTGAATGGCGGTCTGTCCTATCTGAATAGCGGTCTAGATTGCCAGAGGTTGTCCGCCAATAATTCATTTGTGTGTTAGAATTCTACATCTGTTCAGCTTACGCTGGACTAAATGCGTATGATCGGCACAATTAGCGCCGCTCTTTTGTCGACCTCATATTATTTTCATAATAATATCAAGGGAGATTTTTGGTATAATTTCCTGGTGAAACAAAGTATGGCTGTATTTATATGTCCTGTGTAGCATACCAGGTACATTAAAGCCTACGAGGGAGCAAACACCGGCTTCAAAACCGATGATAGCTTATACAGCTGCTGCCCTCCATGCGAAGCAAACACAGGGTTTAACCCAAAATTTAGTGTGTGTTTACCGTACACAGTATATTACTGTTATCATGTCAAAGTGTTATCGGTTGACAGCGGTCAAGATTGGATCCGATTACAGATGCACTCATTGGCAGTGACAAATTCTTTAGTTTGTCTGATTTGACGGGCCTTGGCCATGTGTGTCAAATGAGTCGATTAACGACTATAGCGTTGTTTCGCCTTTGCAGAGAATTTTTCTGCCTGGCATCAATTATTAATACCAGAAAATCTACAATTTATGTAGTATCTTAACAGTATACGGTAATATATACTGTCCGAACAATATACGGTAATGTATACCGTCTTGTGGACAATGACGACCGTCTGTGCCGTAGTCATTAATAAACTAAGTATGTATTCATAACTTAGTGTACAGGGCAATCTTATGTTGGGTCTGAGACTAACAATCAAGACATTGCACAAGGATCAAAAATAAACGCAAGTTTAAGAATGATTCACGTGTTGGATTGCAAGCCCGAAGGCGAGACCAAATAATAATATATACAATCCGAGGGAGCCACACCTATGCAATAATGGTTGTAGCTCAGACTCCGACTTCTGCCCTTAGTTATCAAACTGCGGGTAAATTCTGTAGAAATATATTTACAGAAACAGAGTTTCGGGTTGTTTTTTTAATTCATATTTTACGAATTAGCGATTAACCCTCGTCAGGGAGTCTC
>JAVTVY010013979.1:0-53830 GCA_036873755.1 Hanleya hanleyi
ATTTTGGGGCATAAAGGCATATTTTTTTAAAATAGTAAATAACTTTTATTTTCATATCAAGTTAAAGAACCTTGTATTCTTCACATCACTTTATAATTTTCAACCTAGTTTATTTCAATTAAGTGCAGTATTAATTTAAAAAAAGATACGTTTCCATCAGCTTTTCCGTCTTTGTTTGTCCGACACTTTGTCATGCTTTATACTTATTTCTTCACAGATACGTTAAATTTTTCAAATCAAACACTGAAAGTGTTCATATCTGTAAAATACTGTCCTAAAAGTCCCCTCGCAGTAGAAATCCATTTTCTATTCCCTTGTTATGTATTGTTTTATCCCCCTATTTTCCGTCCTGTGTTTGTCCAACATTTTTAGTGATGCTGTACTAAAACAGGTCTGAGAATACTAACTCACTTGAAGACTACATGTATGTTAACACTATAGTTTTAATATAGCTGAGAGATATCACCATCAAATAATGTAAAGAAGAAGAGCTGTAGTCTATTTTATATTTTGAGCTTCATTGTCCCATATTTGTTACACCTTAGCATATAAACACCCATGTATTTTCAAGAGTGATGGCCCTTTTTTCTTCAAAGCTTTGTGAATTGGGACTTGTCCGGGCTGGATCTCGGTTAATATTGTATGGACAATTATGAAATTTACATGATATGTGGTCAATGCCCCATAGTTGTGCAGCGTGAGGTTTCTCTGCTTTCAGTTATATTTTCAAGAGTTATGGCCCTTTGTTTATCAAATAAATAAAATATATTTATTTGTCCAGGCTGGATCTCCATCCATAACTGAATTGGACTGGGAAAATGGCTATATATATATGTTATTCTACATTCCAAAGCAGACCACATGGGTCCTGGAGTATGCAATTGCCCCAAAAAGAGTGAATTGGGTGCAAAATTGAAAGTTCACTGATTGCTTTATAATTTCACCACAATATACTCCTAAGGAATGTAGGTCTCATGACCAGGTCACATTTTTATATTTGGCGAAAGCTCCGGCGGCCATCTTGCATCAAAACATTTGTTGATCGATACTTAGAATATGTATTATGCGAGGCATGGCAAAAAAAGTGACTGAAACAGAATTTTTATCATTATCCAAATTAGGCCCCCACCGAACAATACAGAACAGAACAATGGCGGGCAGTGTCGGATTACACTGAGCGGAAGGGGGAGGGGGGTGAGGGATATAATTGAGTAATCTCTGATTGCTTCCTTCCTGTGTTTGATTGGGAATTATCCAACAAATACATATAACGGAAAACTTGAACAAATGAATATATTTCATGAAAAAATTCTGGAAAGAAATTATTATTTTTATATTTTTCAGTAGTTCTTTTATTTTCAATTTTATTTAATTTTTATATAATGGTTTTTTCTTGAATTATCAAGAGAAATATGAAAATAAGCTGTCCAACATGTTCAGACTTTGAAAATTTTTAATTCGTTTTGTTATCTCGCCTTACGAAGTAAAGGAGAGATATTGTGAGGGGGAAAGAGGATGTCATGGTCAGTGTTCCCGGCCTGGAAATGACAAGGTTTTTGGTTAAGCAAATTAAAAAATAAAATCAAGAAAAATTCAGAAAAAATATAAGAAAAATATGGAGGGTTGGTATTCCATCTGGGGATTCCATGGGTGCTCCAATGTTAAAATCCCTGATAGAGTTTTCCATTTTGCTGAAGTGCACATTTACATCTGTACATAGAAAGTTTGCTGCATATGTGAGCTGTCACTGGATGATTATCAAACTTGATACATGTGTCTAATGATAAGAGATTGTACCTATTTTTGAGATGAAATATTAATTTTTGTCCAAATTATGGCAAATGATTGAGTTTTTTGTTTAACAAAATTGTACATGTACATTTAGGCTTCCTACACATGTACATGTAAGCTTACATGGTTTGCTGCAGTTGTTAGCTGTCAGTAGATGATTATGATACTTGATACACATGTTTCTTATGCTTAGAGATTGTACCTGTACTATTTTTGAGATGAAATATTAATTTTTGTCCAAATTATGGCAATTGATTGAGTTTTTCGTTTAGCAAAATTGTGTGGATGATTATGATATGTGATACACAGTTTCTTATGATTGGAGGATGCACCTGTGCTATTTATGAGATGAAATATTAATTTGTTTCCAAATGGTGAGGTTTTGGACTTACTAAATTGCCAGTTATATGTTGTTTTTTGTTAGACAAAAATGAACTGAAAAGTTGTCTGAATTTGTCAGGTTTCATTGGATGATTATGAAACTTGGTACACATATTTCCTATGATTAGAGGATGTGCCTGTGCTATTTATGAGATGAAATATAAATTTTTGTTCAAATTTTGAGGGTTTCGTCTTAGTAATTTGCCAATGATAATGTACATGTAATGTTTACTGAAGCCGTCGGCTTTCATTGGATGGGTTTGGCACTCGCTACACAAGTTTAATGTGATTCATGGATGTGCATGTGCTATTTAAGAAATATGCATGACATGATATATAAATTTTTGTCCAAATTATCACAGTTTAGACTTTGTGTATTTCCATTGACAAGGTTTTTGACAAAAAATTACATGTAGGCCTACCTCCTTGTACATATGGAAAGTTTGCTCTACATATGTTTTCAATACTGCTGCAGTATGTTGGGGTTCTCAGAACGTTTGTTATGTTTCAATCATAACAAAATGAAACAAATGATTTTTTCTTATTTTTTTTTAAGTAACATGTGAAAATACTTTACAAATATGAAAATAGAAGAACCAAAAAAAAAAAAAATTCTATCCTCAAATTTATTCATTTGTTAAAATTTTCATTTATTTGTTGGATATTCCCCAATCAAAATAATAGTTGTGAGCTCGAGTCCACTTTTGAAATAGCCCATTGGGTTCATGTCCATAAGGGTTCTTGTCCTATTGGGCTCCTGTCTTCAAAGGCCCCCGCTGTGCTGGACCCATCCATAATGCATAAGACCGGATGCTGTACAGGCTGGGTTGATCCGTGTAAAGGATTTTTGGAATGAGAGCACTACTGTCCTGGGTCATTAGGAATGAGGGCACTCCTGTCCTGGGTCATATTGGCACCTTCATGATATGACTGAAAGATTGTTGAAAATTATATTAAACCCTACTCACTCACTCACTCACCCATAATGCATAATGTTCCATACTTTCCTTTCAGACCCAGATCAACAAATACACAGCGTACTATAGATTCTCTGAGATGTGTCCTTGCTGGTATCTATGGGAAGAAAAATTTGAATGAACATGGTATGTCTTATAACATGTGTACATTTATCTTCATGTAAATAATAAACAATTTTACCTGTACTCTGAAAATATTATTTACTAGTACATGTACACAATTACGAATATAGGGGATACCATTGGACATATGGTATTAAAATTAATCTCATAATTTGATCACCTTTTAATTTTTAGAATTCAATCACCTTCAGTTTTGAGGACAAATTTCAAAACTTTAATCCTCTAAATCATCAAAATAATTGAGAAATAATGGATTATTTGCATGAAGCATTTTCTCAACTTTCTTTTGTAATTTAATAATTTCTATCTCTCCATGATGGAAAATTTCATTCCCTGTGATTGAAATGAGCCCCCAGCTCGTTACCCTACACCATGTATATGTATGGTGTAACATTTTAATGACAGCCTATTAGTATGAATTTCCCTGGCATCAAATTGTGTGTACTCAGGGGTACATACAGTTTCCTAATTTGGGCACTCTTTCCAGCGCTCTAATTTGGGCTAAATTGGGGTCCTTGAGTGGAATTACATGTTAGGAGACCCTGGATTGTCCACAAAGTCCCCAAACTGATTTGCCCAGATGTTATCTGGTCAATTCTTTTTTAATCCTGGAAGAAATCAAAAAGTTTGTGATTTGGGCATTTTGGAGACAAGCTGTAATTTGGGCACCTTTAAAGGGTAGCAAAACAGGCCTGTATTTGCCCCTGGTACTGTTCGATACACCAAGGGCTGAACACCAAGAGGTGCAGCATTTGGGCCTATTCGTCATATAAGGAAAACACAATAGGTGACTTGTAACATGTAGGGAACCATAGAACCTGGAAAAGCTACCTGACAAGCTGTATTGCACACGGTGTTCCCGGTTTGAAGATCTTTACATTACGAACTTCCCAGCATTTGGGTGCATGGTTCTCGGCCAATCAACACCATCCGTTACCAAACCGAGCGGAGTAGGCTTAGGTGCATTTGTTCTCCCAGATATATGTAAGGCGGGTTGACAATTACGTATAATATAACATAATATACAATATTACAGGCAATTGTACACTAATAATGTCTCTGAAGAGGTCTTATTTCCGAATCCATATGACTGCCAGTTTCAGATCCCTGGGTGATGTTCTCTCCCTGATTTCTTACAGGCAATGTTACCCTGTACACTGATGATGTTCCTGGGGAGGTCCTGTTTCCCAACCCATATTACTGCCAGTTCCTGAAAAACCTCAGCCACAAGACGTTCACAAACTTTGGGGATATCCCAGACGTCAAAAAGTACAGACTGCAGTTGGAAGAATTGTTAGGCAAGATTTATAATTATGTTGATACTCTTCTACATGTATGATATTCCATTGTCTGGAAATATTATGTGACAATAAGGTTGAGGCTAACAATGTCAATTGGCCCTCGAGCAATTTTACATCATCTTTATAATGTCCATCCTAGGACAAATTTGTGTAATGTGATAGCGAAATCTCTCCATCTCTCTGTCCACCTGTCTGTTAACTAAGCTACATGTATGCGATTTTCCCAGTTCCTTGTCATGGATTGGTACATGTACCAAACTTTGGGTATACATACATGTACCCATAGTGCAAGGAGAAATCATATTCATTTTGAGGGCAAAAGATCAAGGTCATAGTAGGCCAAAAACTCAGAACCAGCGTGTACATGTCTGTTAAATCAGAATCATTATGGACAAGTCACTGCTAACTCAGAATTACCATGGACAAGTCTGTGTTAGTTGATCAGCATGGACAAGTCTGTTAACAAAAAATCAGCATGAACAAGTCTGTGTTACATGTAACTCAGAATTAGTATGATCAAGTATGTGTTAACTCAGAATTACCATGGACAAGTCTGTTTTAACTCTGAATCAACATGGACAGGTATGTGTTATCTCAGAGTCAGTATGGACAAATCTGTGTTAACGCAGAATTATCATGGACAAGTCTGTGTTAACTCAGATTCAATATGGACAAGTCTGTTAACCCGGAATCAACATGAACAAGCATTAACTCGGATTCACAATGCCCCCTGGGGCTCCTGGAGATTGACCTGGGTCATGGTAAGAATAGGCCTCAGCCCCTCAGAGAGCTTGTTGTAAGAGGCGACTAAATGGGGCACCTGTGGGGTTCCCGGGTGTGGGGTTCTGGGTGTTAGAAGGAATAGGACCCACCCATGTGGTTTCCGGGTGTGAAAAGGAATAGAAACCAAATGTCATGATATGGCTGAAATAGTGTTGAAAGCGACGTTTAATCATATTCACTCACTCACTCTTTCAACATGGACACATTTGTGTCTGACAGAATGCACATGGGCAAGTCTGTGTTAACTCAAAATCAGCCAGGACACGTCCTTGTTAACTCAGAATCAGCATGGGCAAGTCTGTGGTGACACAGAATCAGCATGGACAAGTCTGTGTTAAAACAGAATCAGTATACCAGAATCAACATGGACACGTCTGTGTTAACTCAGAATCAACATGGATACATCTGTGTTAACTCAATATCAACATGGACAAGTCTGTGGTAACAGAATCATCATGAGCAAATCTGTGTTAACACAGAATCAGCATAGATAAGTCTGTGTTGACTCAGAATCAACATGGACAAGAGTAACTCAGAATCAACATGGACAAGAGTAACTCAGAATCAGCATGGACAAGTCTGTGTTAACTCAGAATTAGTATGATCAAGTCTGTTAACTCAGAATTGCCATGGACAAGTCTGTTTTAACTCGGAATCAACATGGACAGGTATGTGTTATCTCAGAGTCAGTATCGACAAATCTGTGTTAACTCAGAATTATCATGGACAAGTCAGTGTTAATTCGGAACCAATATGGACAAGTATATTAACCCAGAATCAAGATGGACAAGTCTGTGTTAACGCAGAATTATCATGGACAAGTCTGTGTTAACTCAGATTCAATATGGACAAGTCTGTTAACCCGGAATCAACATGAACAAGCATTAACTCGGATTCACACATGCCCCCTGGGGCTCCTGGAGATTGACCTGGGTCATGGTAGGAATAGGCCTCAGCCCCTCAGAGGCGACTAAATGGGGTACCTGTGAGGTTCCCGGGTGTGGGGTTCTGGGTGTTAGAAGGAATAGGACCCACCCATGTGGTTTCCGGGTGTGAAAAGGAATAGAAACCAAATGTCATGATATATGCTGAAATAGTGTTGAAAGCGACGTTAAATCATATTCACTCACTCATTCAACATGGACACATCTGTGTTAACTCAGAATAAACATGGACAAGTCTGTGTTAACTCAAAATCAGCCAGGACACGTCCTTGTTAACTCAGAATCAGCATGGGCAAGACCGTGGTGACACAGAATCAGCATGGACAAATCTGCGTTAACACGGAATCAGTATAGACAAGTCTGTGTTAACCCAAAACCAACATGGACACGTCTGTGTTAACTCAGAATCAGCATGGACAAGTCTGTGTTAACTCAATATCAACATGGACAAGTCTGTGTTAACAGAATCAGCATGGACAAGTCTGTGTTAACAGAATCAGCATGAGCAAATCTGTGTTAACAGAATCAGCATGAGCAAATCTGTGTTAACACAGAATCAGCATAGATAAGTCTGTGTTGACTCAGAATCAACATGGACAAGAGTAACTCAGAATCAGCATGGACAAGTCTGTTAACTCAGAATCAGCATGGACAAGTCTGTGTTAACAGAATCAGCATGGAAAAGTCTGTGTTAACAGAATCAGCATGAGCAAATCTGTGTTAACACAATCAGCATAGACAAGTCTGTGTTGACTCAGAATCAACATGGACAAGAGTAACTCAGAACCAGCATGGACAAGTCTGTGTTAAACTCAGAATCAGCATGTACAAGTCTGTGTTAACAGAATCAGCATGAGCAAATCTGTGTGTAAACACAGAATCGGCATAGATAAGTCTGTGTTGACTCAGAATCAACATGGACAAGAGTAACTCAGAATCAGCATGGACAAGTCTGTGTTAACTCAGAATCAGCATGGACAAGTCTGTTAACTCAGAATCAGCATGGACAAGTCTGTGTTAACAGAATCAGCATGAGCAAATCTGTGTTAACTCGGAATCAACATTGACAAGTCTGTGTTGACTCACAATCAGCAAGGACAAGTCTATGTCAGGTCAGAATGCACATGGACAGGGCTACAGTACAAGGCAGAAATAACTTGCTCATAAACGCGAGTGAAAAAAAAGATTTTCGCGACTTTAATTTATTAATCGCAGCCGGAAAACTCACCTAAATCGCGCAAAAAAACAAAAGCATAATCTCGACTGAAACGCGTCGACCGTACGCGTTTCAGTCGCGATTATGCTTTTGTTTTTTTGCGCGATTTAGGCGATCCTGAGGCCCTCTCTGCAATTAAGAAAATGAAAAACAACAAAAGCCCGGGGGTGTCTGGTTTTACAACTGAATTTTTTAAGTTCTTTTGGGGCGATATTGGCCTTTGGGTTGTGCGTGCAATAAATTGCTGCTTCCGTAAGGGAGAGTTGTCCCCATCCATGAAGGAAGGACTGATTACTTTAATCCCAAAAGGGGATAAAGCCCGGGACCAGTTGAAAAACTGGAGACCCATTACTTTGCTAGATGTAACATATAAGATCGCCTCTGCCTGCATCTCTGAAAGATTGAAAAAAGTTTTACCATCATTAATCCACGAGAATCAAAAAGGCTTCCTCTCATCAAGATTTATTGGTGAGAATATTCGGTTACTATATGACATTTTAGAGTATAGTGAAGAAAATAATATAGATGGGCTTTTATTGTTGATAGATTTCGAGAAAGCCTTCGATTCAGTATCTTGGAAATTTATCGATAAAGTTCTGGTTTACTTCAATTTCGGAAATGACATTAGGCAATGGATTGGCACTTTTCTAAAAAATATAAAATCGAGGATATGTCAAAATGGTAATGCTACAGCATCTTTTAATATTGGTCGAGGATGTAGGCAGGGCGATCCTATATCTCCTTACCTCTTCCTGTTATGTGCAGAGATTTTGGGGATACTGATTCGTAAAAACAAAATAATTAAAGGAGTATTTATTCATAAAGAGTACAAGTTAGTCCAATATGCAGATGACACAGCTCTACTACTAGATGGATCAGAGGAGTCACTTCGTGAAGCTATAGATACACTTCAGTTCTTTGCTATGATTTCAGGGCTAAGAGTCAATATAGACAAAACCAATATTTTATTCTTTGGCCGCTCTAAAAAACAGAAGCCCATCTGTCCAGAATTACGATTGGCATGGTGTGATGACGCTTTTGACTTTCTCGGTATCACCTTCTGCCAAGATTTGAAGAAAATGCCGGAGGTAAATTATGCCAGAAAATATAAAGAGATTCGTAGGAATCTTGCAATGTGGAAAGGAAGAAATCTGACCCCCTATGGGAAGATTACTATAATTAAATCCTTGCTAGTCCCTAAATTAAATTACTTATTTTTAGCCCTTCCTGACCCAAGTGAACATTTTCTAGACGAATGTGAGAAACTATTTTTTAACTTTGTTTGGAATGATAAACCGGATAAAATATCCAGAAAAGTGGCGGTTCAACCGATTGCAAAAGGGGGTTTAAACATGATCCATGTTGGATCTTATATCAAATCTTTGAAGTTATCATGGATCCGAAGAATTTTTCGAAATCAGGCTCAATGGTCGTCATTATTAGCAGATACCCAGGGTATTTCAACGCAAAGTTTGTGGACTATTGGACCTGACTTTATTAAAAGGAAGGCACAAGTTACTACAAATGCCTTCTGGAAAGATGTATTTATAGCTTATGTGAGTTTTGCACAAAATTTGCGAGTACAAAGTATATTTGATGTCTTTACTCAGCCTTTATGGTATAATAATAATTTTGTTGTTGGTAAAGAAAGTGTCTTCTATAAGGACTGGTACAATAATGGCATAATTTTGGTGTCTGATTTATTTGATGAAAATGGGCTTATCTGTTCTTATGGAAACATTTGTGAGACTTTCAATATTAAGGTTCCATATACATTGTTCTATGGTCTAAGGAATTGTATACTGGATTATGTCAAGCAGGTAAATCTGAATAGCAAATCTTATAAAAGGTATTATGGTCCTTTTCCACAGTTTTACTTACAAACTATATTGTCAGTAGAAAAAGGTTGTTCATTATATAATTCTGTATTTAAAAAACAGCTTCCTTTTTCAATTAAATTTGAACAGCGCTGGGAATCGGAGATGGGATTGAGTGCAAATGATATCGATTGGTCTAAAATCTACACATTAAGCAAAGTAATTACTATGGATACTAAGCTTTGGTGGTTTAAATATAGAATACTGTCTCGCATATTGACATGCAGAGATTTGCTGTTCAAGATGAACCTGGTTGATAGCAATATATGCCTCTTCTGTACAGATAAAATAGAGACTATTACTCATTTGCTGGTTGAGTGCCCAAAGTCTATTGCTTTCAGAACGAAGGTGAAAGAATGGGTTACCCATACTACAACTTTAGAAATACATTTCACACCATGTACAATTATTTTTGGATTTACTGGCAAAAATATGCAGATTGTAAATTTGATCTCACTACTTGTTAATTTCGGTATTTTTAGAGCAAGTATAAATCACTTACAACCAATGTTGGATTGTTTCAAATGTGACTTGAAAAAATATTATATGGCGGAAAAGATAAATTCAAAGTTGGCAAGCAATATCACTAAATTTAATGACAAGTGGAACAAGTGGCTTAGCTTGATATGATGTTTTATTGGAAAGCAGCTTCACAGATCCTGTGCAGTTGACAAGTGTCATAGCAGATACATAACTTAATGAATGAACATTGAATAGACATTTAATTAGTTTACGAAGCACATTCAATTTGTATCAAGACTGTTGTAATAGAACTGACCATGCAAACTGTATGATGATCATACGATGTATGAGGACCTGAATAAAAAAAAAAATAAAAAAAAAAAAAAAAAAGAAGTTATTTCTGCCTTGTACTGTATGTTGTCCCTTCACTTGTCTCCAGATACATATACCACCCTGGGTCAATGTGTCATCAGGAACCATAGCAAACAGAAAAACTTTTTGGTCTGACAACGTTTTCCTCATCATGTTTTCTATTTGTATTGTGTAGGTATTGATTCCAGCTCTGATGTTACAAAGAAACTCAGTTTTGTGGATTGTAGAGACGATATTGTCTGTAGAAAGGTGAGTATGAAATCTGTTATTAAAATCAATTGCTATTTTCTAATTTTGCTGCAGCTGAACCCCCTCAACTCTGACCTGTTCAGTTGTCTTATTACCTGTATGTCGATAGGGACCAGTCTAGTACCTTAAAGGGGGGATCTCTCGGTACACTCAGCATCGCTCTCCTAAGATATTAAGCAGGAAAGCTTTCATCACTCTCTTGGAACTGGAATGCAATGGAGATGTGACTCCTGCAAAAGAAAATCCAGGAACTTGGCTAGCAGATTTTACAAATACGGGGGACTGGTGGGGTCTGTACAGGGTATTCATAATCTGGACATCCACAGTAATATTTTTGTTTTCAGTAACCAACTTTAGAAAATTTGGGTAGGCAGCAATTTTTTTTTTTTTTTTTTTTTTAGTTGATTTTTGTACAGTATTTCATGGAGTACTGCTGAAAAACATCAAAATAAAAAAAATTGTCTACCCAAACTTTTTGTTTTTTGACTGCAAAATATATGGGTAGGTATAGGGTTACTGGAAATAGAAATATTATTGTGGATGGCCTGACTCTATAATGTGAAATAGATCAAATGTATCACAAGGACTGTCCCAGAAAATGGTACATAGGATTGGGTGTACATTTTTCTGACCTCAACCACCCATACCATTTATCCTATCTCACTAATGTTAAACGATTGTATCCCACTCACCACACATACCACAGAACTGAAATTTCTATCTCTCTTCCCCCCGACCAAATCCCATGTACTTTTTTTCTGGAACAACCCTTACTGATATTTCCATCGTGTAAAATTGTTTTGCGTGATCCCTGGGGATGATGGGGGAACCCTCATATGTTCATTTTTTTCATTGTAGAGTCATGGTTTCCCGGTGCCAAAACAGCTCCATCCATTTATCCCTGGCATTGAGTTTTATGCCCTTGGTATAGCAGTCTATGCCTACAGTGGCACAGAGGGACAGTAGGTTTCTACAATCAGAATCTAATCCATTTCTGAAGTGTTGGCTGAAAATCATCCATACACATCAGAGTTTCACTATATATGCAGAATGACTATTTTGTTGGAATTCTTTACTCGTCAAACTATAGACAGAGATCTGTGTCAAAATGGGAGAAAATCTGCATAGCCTGTGCATAGCTTCACTTTTTGTGCAGAAAGACGTTGTAGTAGTGTTTTCCATTCTTTCTTTCACATTGTGTCATTTCATGTGATGTCATGGGAGTCATGCTGAATGAAATGGAAGCTCAGTAACATCCCAACATTCTATAAATAACGAAGACGAGCGACACTGATGCTCAGTCTATAGTTTGAATTATACACTTCCAAGTAAAAAGGATTGCTGCAAACTCCTCATATAGCTGTACCTCATACGCAGGCAATCCTGGTACTGATCAGTACAGTAAATGAGTATTTCTGATCAGAAAGGCCCCTGAGGAGGTGTGACCAGTTGTTGACTACTGTACAGAGCAGTAACCATGGTAACTGCACAGTTATTCTGTACTGACGGGTACCACGCAATACTGTACAGTTCTATGCAGTCAACAACTGAACGGTTTAGGGATGGAAATTTTGAGTTCTTGACTCATCCTCGCGAGGTTAGGTGCCCATAGTAATTCTGGATTTCAATAGATCAAGGGGTTTCCTCTAAATCAACCCAATCGATGAACGTGCTAAGCAAGCTTATAAGACCAATCTGCTGCGTGGTTTGAGATGTGACAGGTTTGAATTTCATCTGTGGCATAACTACTTTGATGTCAAGCTGAAATTGACATGGATAGTTAAAACATAAACCGCAGGATTGGGATACTGACATGTTAATTCAAAACAACCATGGGGATGAATTGTAGAAGATTTTTTGATAGAGGCAAAGACTCAAGAACTCATTCGAATCACCAAACATGTCCGGGTAAACCCTCTGTACCTAGACTTGTGAAGATGTTATTGCCTTTACTAAACTGATTAATTAACGACTGGCCTAATATTACTGCTCAGTACCACTCACTTCAGATACAGAACCATTCAGTAATAGGGCCTTTCTGTTCAGAACAGATAAGATTTGAACAGTACTGAACAGTAAAAGTTTCCATGTGTAAGGATGCTTTGCAGACACTTTTGAACACAGGCATTAAAACCGTTGCATTTGAGAGTGAGACATCTCCATCTTTCCTCCCCCCTTGAAAAAAACACAAACAAGATTGGTCTGTTCCATGATGGTTCAGGTCAAACTGCTCACGGGACATGCCTATTTTGTTTGACAGGGAAGTTCATGGACCCTAGATATCCACCATTGTAGAACTTCACAATTGTACAATTAACATGACTAAACTGACAAATTCTAGTTCACTAGCTAATTCAGCTATATTGTTAAACCTCTGTAATAATAATAATAATAATAAGACTTTATTTCAACAGGGTAAAGTACAAATGTACGCTCAGTCAACAAACAATGCTGATCTTCCCTGAGGCCCTTACACACAAAACATTCACACCTCATTCATATCACAATCAAATGGAAGCAAGAAGGGTCTACCTAGACTGTAATCATGGCCAGTGTAAGTAGGTTGTACTGCACTACCTGGATATTCAGAGACAGTCATCTAGACAAATACACTGAATTTTTCCTATAACTGTGCCTGAAATCCAGTATTTTCCCCTACTTTTTTGTTGAAAACCGAAACATATTGGCATGTCAAATGATGCATTCGCCTGTACTTTTGGATATGTAAATATCTTAGAGGAAAGGGAGATCGCCACAGGCATGGTTTTGATGTGTGGAGAGGAAAGGGACATCATCACAGGCATGGTTTTGATGTGGGGAGAGGAAAGGGACATCACCACAGGCATGGTTTTGATGTGGGGAGAGGAAAGGGACATCACCACAGGCATGGTTTTGATGTGGGGAGAGGAAAGGGACATCACCACAGGCATGGTTTTGATGTGGGGAGAGGAAAGGGACATCATCACAGGCATGGTTTTGATGTGGGAAGAGGAAAGGGACATCACCACAGGCTTGGTTTTGATGTGGGGAGAGGAAAGGGACATCACCACAGGCATGGTTTCGATGTGGGAAGAGGAAAGGGACATCACCACAGGCTTGGTTTTGATGTGGGGAGAGGAAAGGGACATCACCACAGGCTTGGTTTTGATGTGGGAAGAGGAAAGGGACATCACCACAGGCATGGTTTTGATGTGGGGAGAGGAAAGGGACATCACCACAGGCTTGGTTTTGATGTGGGGAGAGGAAAGGGAGATTACCACAGGTATGGTTTTGATGTGGGGGGGGGGGGGATCTTAGCATTGTGAAAATTGAACTTTATTACACTTGTAGGTACTATGCATTTGAGAAGGAAATAATGCAATGGTTATATGTTTCAGACTAAGGGAGCAAAGTCTTCCATTGTCAGTGGGACGAATCTTGCATCTCATGTTCACCACTGTGGATAAAGCTATCAAAGGATTAAGGTGAGTTGTATGTGACTACTGATGAGATTTAGATGAATCATGTTCTGTAATGTGTAAGCAAGCATTCTCTTTTGTCCCCCGCCACATTAGTGGGGGGGGGGGGGGATTTACAAACACCGGGCATCCGTTATTCCGTAATTCCATTATTCCATAATTCCATTCTTCCATAACACATTTCTTGTCCGATCAATAACTCCAGAACCGTTGAACCTATCGACTTCAAACTTGCAGAGTGTCTTGACATAGATGAGAGGATGGTTGGGATTGCTTTTCAGTTACCTGCTTAATCCAAGATGGCCGCAATCAGCCATCTAGGATTGTCAGCAGTTGTATCATTACACATTTACTGTCCGACCAATAACTCGGGAACTATTCAACCGATTGACTTAAACTTGGAGAGTTTCTGGACATCAATGAGTGGACGGTTGGGATTGCTTTTTAGTTACCTGCGTAATCCAAGATGGCCACCATCAGCCTTCTCAGATCTCAGCAGTTGGATCTTCACACATTTCTTGTCCAACCAATAATTCAGTAACTTTTGAACCGATTGACTTCAAACTTGGAGAGTGCCTTGACATTGGTGGGAGAACAGTTGGGATTGCTTTTCATTTACCTGTGTAATCCAAGATGGCCGCAATCAGCCATCTTGGATTTCAGCAGTTGTATCTTTGCACATTTCTTGTCCGATCGACCAATAACTTGAAAACTATTCAAGTGATCAAATTCAAACTTTGTCTTGACATCGGGGGAAGGACGGTTGATTTTCTTTTCAGTTATCTGTGTCATCCAAGGTGGCCGTTATCAGCCATCCTGGATTGTCAGCAGTTGGATCTTCACACATTTCTTGTCCGACCAATAACTCAAGAACCATTGAACCGATCATCTTCAAACTTGCAGAGTGTCTTGACATCGGTGAGAGGACAGTTGGATTGCTTTTCAGTTACCTGTGTAATCCAAGATGGCTGCCATTAACGATGACAGTTTCTAAATGCACTTTCTGCATAAAAAGCAACATAGTTTCTCTCGGATGCATGGCTCATCAGATATATCTCCATTTCCAAAATCATACCTCTATTCAATGACATGGGATATTATCGACCAAAAAAAAATCGACCATTGAGGTCAATGTCCCCCACAGCAGGAGCACCAGTTATGGTGGATACAATCCCAACTGTTCAGGAGCCAAATGGCAAGTATAGTCTGTAATTCTGTACTTGCCAAAATGGTGCCCCATGAGGCTCCCGGGGATTGACCTGGGATGTCAATGTGCACACTCCAGGTCATGGTAAAAATAGGTCTCCGCTCCTCAGACAACTTGTCGTAAGAGGTGACTAACTGGGGCATCCGTGGGGATCCCGAGTGTGAAAAGAAATAGAACCCCACCCATGGGGTCTCGGGTGTTAAAAGAAGTAGGACCTCACCCATGTGGTTTCCGGGTGCGAAAAGAAATAGGAACCAATGTCGTGATATGACTGAATTAGTGTTGAAAGCGTGTTAAATCATATTCACTCACTCGCCAAAATGGCTGTACAATCAAAAGTGGCAAGTTGGCTGCCAGCTATTTCAACCCCTGGATATTGCAGATAATTTTGAATAGCACACCAAACGTCAGTGGCTTGATTAAGACAGTTAAACCATGAATTATATTTTGTTAAAATTGTTCAACAGATGCAAATTATTACCCCTCAGCCATTCTAGCCTCGGGATATTGTCATCATCTGCCGTCGATCCGTCCTTTATCGAATTTTAGGCAAAACCGCTTGAGATACAGTGACCAAATTTTGGAAACTAGACTTTTCACTGCTTCTTTTAGCCCACCATCACCAGATGGTGGGCTGTTCAAATCACTTTTCGTCCATGGTCCGTCGTTCATCCGTCCATCCGTCCTCCGTCCGTCCGTCGTCAGTCCATCCGTAAACAATTCTTGTTATCGCGATTTCTCAGGAATTACTGCATAGATCTTTCTTAAATTTTGTATACAGGTATCCCTTGGGGTCTAGTTGTTCAAGATATCTTTTCTGGTCCGATTCGAAAATCCAATATGGTCACAAGGCAACCATCTCGGATTTCCCCATGAAACTTTGTTATCGCGATTTCTCAGGAACTACAGCATGGATCTTTCTCAAATTTGGTACACAGGTTCCGCTTCGGGTCTAGTTGTGCAAGATAACTTTTCTGGTCCGATTCGAAAATCCAATATGGCCAACAGGCAGCCATCTTGGATTTCTCAATGAAACATTGTTATCGTGAATTCTCAGGAAGTACTGCGTGGATCTTTCTCAAATTTGGTACACAGGTTCTGCTTGGGGTCTAGTTGTGCAAGATACCTTTTCTGGTACGATTCAAAAATCCAATATGGCCACCAGGCAGCCATCTTGGATTTCCTCATGAAACATTGTTATTATGAATTCTCAGGAAGTACTGCATGGATCTTTCTCAAATTTGGTACACAAGCTCCCCTTGTGGTCCAGTTGTGCAAGATACTTCTTTCGGTCCTATTCAAAAATTCAATATGGCAACAAGGCGGCTTTCCTCATGAAATTTTGTTATCGTGAATTCTCAGGAAGTACTGCGTGGATCTTTCTCAAATTTGGTACACAGGTTCTCCTTGGGGTCTAGCTGTGCAAGATACCTTTTCTGGTCCGATTCAAAAATCCAATATGGCCACCAGGCAGCCATCTTGGATTTCCTCATGAAACATTGTTATTGTCATTTCTCAGGAAGTACTACATGGATCTTTCTCAAGCTTAAGGTTGTTTATACTTTGAGTTTCGACACAGACTCACTGTTTCAATGTGCATATTTCACCAAAATCTGTGAGATGGTAACTCCTAAGTATTAAGTCAAATTGAATCTTGCATTTAATTTCCTCGATTTTGGTGAAACATGCACATTGGAACAGTGAGTCTGTCAAAACTCAAAGTATACACACCTTAGGCTTGAATCCAGCATTGGAAAGTGCATATAAAGTTTGAAATGTGTGTCAGTGTGACGTCACTGGACCTAAATATGATTGCAACAGACCACCATAGAATACCATGCTTTATTTGCAGTTTACTCTCTGTAACATGGCAGTGTGACTAACGTCACTGGACCTACGAAATAGGGTGAGATAATTTAAGTGTGTACTCGAGAGATGACTTGGGGGCCCTGTGTGCTACCATGAGAGAATTTATATAGCGTCTCTAATTGACAGTGGGAACTATTAACTTTTCCAGATGTCACCGCTGGTGAGTCATTAGCGTAGCAACTATTATCGCCCTCAGTTTCTATTACCCTGGACACTGATCAGCCCAGCAGTACAGCACGAAGTGTTGGGGGGAGAGTCCGAGAGAGCGGGGAACCCCCCCCCCCTCTCGGCATTAGGCGATTTTTTTTAAATTAGCGTAGGGAATGATGCTCTGCCAGAGCAGTTGAGAAGTAAATGTTTGTAGTCCTAAATAAGACAGGAAACTGGATAAGAAACACAAATTTGAAGTGAGAAAGGTCAATATCAGAGATTTGTTAGAATGCAAGAATCAAATCAGGCATCACTAGAGAGCCATAAGCCTTTTCGCGGTTACAAGGATCTGGGGTGATGACGGCCCTTTTTCTACGCTATAAAGAGATCATTTATCTCTCAAAACATGCAAGACTGAGAAATTGGCATGCTTCCTAGTTTATTTTACGTTGATTTCTCGAGTTTCATAACAATTTACCCAGTAGGGTTAGTAAAATCACCAGCACATCAGTCCGTACACTGGGCTTCTTGTGTTAATCTAGCGGCACAGGAAGTGAAAGTATCACCGCTTCGATCCCAGAATGCAGTGCGTTTAACATTGTGTTGTTGTTGTAAATTTGTAACCGCGAAAAGGAGTATTCTCCATGGATATATTTATTTGGCATTCAACTTCAAGGTACCTCATCTGAAGAGAGTACATAATAATAATCAATGAACAATAAAGCACACACGAACAAAATAAACAACTGGTTATAGGTTACTGAATTTAAAACACAACGATGATTTTATTATTGATTTCTTCAGTAATAACAGATAATAGGGTCATTGTTGTGTTTAAAATTAGTAATTTCTCTCATAAAATCCAGTCATTTTTTATTTCTTTTTGAGGTAGAACATCTTTTAACTAATGACTGAATTCAACTGAAGAAATGATGCAATGTTGTATAGGCTGGATATATAAAACCTGCAGTATAATATGCCTTCAATCTCAAAGGAATTCCCAAGACCAGCAAATGAGTGAAAACGGATACCATCGGAATGTGTGTCAACATTACAATGTAAGTTAGGCTAAAAATAGATTACTCAGGAATCTCCAGTTTAATACTGGATTCAAGTGTACTGTTAAACTAGCCATATTATAGATATCTCATAGTACATGTAGATCTAATAGACTGATTACGACGTACGAGCGAGCGCACACATGCATGTGTGCTTTTAATATAGATATAATTAAAATATTTTTTTGGAAGCTGACGTTTTAGAACAACAACAACGACCACCGAAAGCCAACAAAAGATTTACCTTCATTGGACCTCTGACGCTTCTGTGAGAAGAAGTTTTTCAAAGTTGCTTGGCGCTTCATGACATTGATTTATAAAATACATGTCAAGTGATATTCGTGGCTCGGTAAAACTTCGCAGCAGACGAAATAACAACCTCCATTCTCCGATCAAATGATTTGCTTCCTTCATGCATCGTGGCATATACAGCTCGCCTGACGCGAGATTCTGGGATTTCGGTAGCCTTCCGCAATACCACCGGCTAACAGCGACCAGCATGATCACGAGGGTTCCCGAATATTTTCAACAATTTACGGCAGATGTTCGGGAAGCGTGGCGTGGACTATTAGGGAAAACATGGCGGAGCTACCTGGAAATGTATAATGCCGACATATTTTGGCAAGTACCATTAAAGTTACTGATATTTTCGAGAGCTGGGCGCATCATTTTTTTCTTTGCTTTAGTGCTGGGCGGCCGAAGTTAGTCCCAGGCGCTTAAAATTCACAGTGAAGAATACAGCCAAGGGTTCCCGATGGGCATGACAGTGCACTCGAGTCATCAATAAATAATAAAAAATTAATTATAAATCAAATTTTCATCAGAATTCGATCAGCTCAGAACTTGCTGGTAACAATGCCCTAATGCACGTTCATGCCAAAAATCAAGGTTCTAATGCCAACGGTTCTCCTTATTTTGCCGACGAAAGGATTCGGATGGACTGACTGACTCATTACCGGACAATTTGCGATCTGTAGCCTACTTCGTAGGAATAAAATCATAAAAAATTACAATAAATATTTTCCCACACTATTTGCAATGCTCTTTCATTTGATGGAAGCTTTACTTGAGGGTTTACGATCACTTTAAACTAATAACTGATTTTGGTGTGATGCTACTTGACGCCTGGAGTACCACGTCAACCTCACCAAGAAATTGATGTGCCCAAATACTAGGAATAAGACAACTTGAAATGGATACAATAATACTTTCCTGTCTTCAGTAGGGAGAAATATTCAGCACATTGGAACAAACCTTCACAACAGTAGTGTATTTGAATTGAGTGAAGCATTCCTTTAATAATATGGTTGACTTGTAGTGCCCGAATCTCATCTTCTAACACCATGCGCAAGTCAATTTCTACTTTCACATTTCTGTTTGATAGCCTCGGTTTCAAGGGTAGACATGGCCCATCATTGACCTTGAATCCATTTGAATTTCAAAGTGTGTCATAGAAGTGGTGTATTGATTGGCTGACCTATATACTGGGCCAAAGCAACACCCATATTTGGAGGAATGGCATAGTTCTGGGACAGACATCATCCTACAAACAATGTGTAGGTTCTGAATGGGTCATCTCTGATTCATAGATCAACAATTTACACCTGGGATTTTGTGAAGACTAGTTGATCTCATATATCAAGTCTAGTTTGAAGTGTGAATGTAGAAATTATAGCCAAGTGTACATGGTGTAGGAAGATGTTGAATAGCTTCTCATTCTTTGGCATTTTTTTTGGGGGGGGGAGATTTGGCTTAATGTCACACTCGAGGTTGTTTCACTCATATGGTGACAGTCAGTTTGGTTGGTGGAGAAAGCTGGAGTACCTGGAGAGAACCACCGCTCGTTGGCAAGTAACTGACAAACTTTCACACAGGGACCAGCTGGGCTCAAACCCATGCCAGTTCAGCGGTGTGAGGCTAACAGACCCCAGCGAAGTGCCTTAGACCACTCGCCCACCGAGGGCCCCAGTCATGCAAGCCAAAGTAATGTGAATTTATGGGATTTTCAATAGTGGCAAACGGTCAAGTGGTCAGTCATTTGCTAACATTGTCAAGTCACATTGAAAATTGGTATCCCCATGACATTAAATTCTATTCACTCACTCCTCTTGCATGAACTATATCTCCATTTTTTTCTAAGGGCGCATTTTAACCTTGACCTTGTTTTCCATCCAGGGGTCAGAAGATGATTTTATACAGTTGCCATGACACCAGTCTCATCGTACTACTGATTGCCTTGGGAGTATTTGATGGAAAATGGCCGCCTTTTGCTGCTGATATTGCCGTAGAACTGTATGAGGATAAAGCTAAAGAACATTGGATAAAGATCAAATATTTAGGCGAGGTAGGTCTAAGAAGTAAAGATACATTTTTGGATCAGGATTTTATTCACAAATTCATGGTATCCCAGAATGCAATTTGCCATAGGGTGAATTTGTGACTCAATAACATCGAGAGAGAGAGAGAGATAGGGCATCATAAGTACAGTGGAATAAAATGAGGTAACAACAAATCGGAAAGCTTCCAAACATGCCAAATTGGGCTCGGTGGCATTACAGACCACCTTGGTCATTGTGATATGTTGTATTAGACAATCACATATCCGTGTTCAATACCACATTTCTATTGTAGTGCTAGCTGGTGTTACTATGTAAAGCATTATGCCCGTTGTTGACATCAATCCGATTGTTCCGTAATGTCACAACAGCACATTGCAGTGGAAATGTAACTAAATGTACTGATATTCCACCCCAATGCATGATGTATTATCGACAACTGTGAAGGGGCCTATAGGTCACAGGAGATAAATGAAGGTCAAAGGTTTGAGGCACAGAGATACTTAGATAATGGATTAGAGGTCAAGGGTCGAAGGGGTACAAAGATGAAGGTCAGTGGTAGAGAGATGTAGGCCATGGATCAGGGGCTTAGGGTGGTGATGGTCAGGTGATAGAGATATGTAGGTCACAGGTCACTAGGTCAGAGATATTTAGGCCTTGGATCAGAGGCTAATAGTGAGGTAGAGATATGTAGGTCATAGTCGTATGGTTAGAGAGATGTAGGCTTTGGATCAGAGGTTTAGAGAGCTGAAGGTCAAGGGTCAGGTAATAATGATATGTAGTTCACTAGGTTTAGAGAGATGTAGGCCCTGGATCAGAGGCTTAGAGAGATGAAGGTCAAGGGTCAGGGGATAATGATTTGTGGGTCACAGGTCACTAGGTTAGATGTAGGCCTTGGATCAGCGGCTTAGAGAGATGAAGGTCAAGGGTCAGGGGGTACAGATATGTAGGTCACCGGTCACTAGGTTAGAGAGATGAAGACCTTGGATCAGAGACTCAGAGAGATGAAGGTCAAGGGTCAGGGGATAGAGATATGTAGGTCACAGGTCATTAGGTTAGAGAGATGTAGGCCTTGAATCAGAGGCTTAGGGAGTTGAAGGTCAAGGGTTAGGGGATAGAGATATGTAGATCACAGGTCACTAGAGAGATGAAGGCCTTGGATTATAGGCTTAGAGAGATGAAGGTCAAGGGTCAGAGGGTAGAGATAAGTTGGTCAGATATCCCCAGGGCACAGAGATGAAGGCCATGGACGGGAGACTAGAGATGATGGTCAAGGGTAATTGCCAGTGGGTTTCTTGAAGTGGGTGACAGGTCCCGAGGTGAAAGGTTTTAGGATTATAGATATAGGTCATAGTTGTTGTACATGTTGGCCAATGGTAACAGGGCTGAAAATAAGTACTTGTCACTGGATTCATGGTCTATGCATGGTTTAGGTAATTTTGAAAGACATCTGAACTGGACCTGTTAGAAAACATTGATTATGTGAAGTAGTCGCCATTTTGTGTTACTTTCCCTGCCAGATCACCACTGATGGAATTGCTGTCTGTCCGTGTTTGTGCTGTCTGTCCGTGTTTGTGCTGTCTGTCCGTGTTTGTGCGTGTGTGTGACAAATGATCGTAACCATTTTATCTTTGAAAGCAAGTCAATTCCCTCGAAGTTTTTATTGAATATATATTGGGAAAATTGACATGCTATTTCAGGTCAGTATGTGGAAGATAAGTCACAGCACTCCGTAAGTGATTATCTAGTCTGTATGATTCAGCAAACATCTGTAAACTTTTATTATTCCCCACCTGATCAGGAGGTGTAGAATTGCTGCCTCTCTGTGCAAGTGTGTATCCCACAATCTTGTTAGCATGATAACTCCGGAATGGTTAAGTCAGTTTACTTCAAAAATTTACAGAAGATATATTGGGCCCATAGCCATCACATTATTAATATCAAGGTCAATATAATGGTCAAGGTCAGCACCTGGGAACTGAATCTAACATTATTTGAATCATTCCTTTACTACTTGTAGCTGAGATGTAGTTGAAGTGTACCTGGGAGATGTACCATCAAATAATAGCAGTTGAGGTGTACTTAAGGAGTATCCAAATAAGCAAATGAGCATCTCAAGTACATCTCAGGTGCACCTTCATGAGATCTTTACCTCAATATTATGAGATGTAAGGTACCCCTCAGGGTATATTTTAAATTTATGATTCTGCAAACATCTTGAGAAACCTTCTTTATTTTTAGGTCGAAGGTCAAGGCTAAGAGCCTTCAAGATGCCCAGATTGTTTCTATTTTCCAAACTTCTCAAAACTACACAGTTGTGTTACTCATTTGATTCTGAAGTTCTAAGCATATTTATTTTAGGTCGATTGGTTAAACGTCAATGTCCTGCCATCTCAAACTGTATCTAGCTTGTCTGGACTGTATCTTTATTTAAACCCCACTGGATTTCGTGATTCTTTCAAGTTACATGAAAGTCTGAAGAATCTCATTGGTTTGTATTTTGATATTCTTAGCCTTTGATTATTATGTGTACGTAATGAAGACCGTTATGCCGTTGGGGTATATTTGTCCCTTGTGACATTGCAGTCTAATTTCTGGATGCACTTGATACATACATACATATATGCATTATATGGATGGAGGAGCTGGATTCTCTCATAATTCAGACTCTGTGATTGGCTGGATTGTCTTCCAATTCAAACTCAGTGATTGGCTGGATTGTCTTCCAACTCTCACTATGTGATTGGCTGGATTGTCCTCCAATTCAAACTCTCTGATTGGCTGGATTTTTTTTTTCGAATTTAAACTCTTTGATCGGCTGGATTGTCCTCCAATTCTCACTCTGTGATTGGCTAGATTGTCTTCTAATTCAAACTCTGTGATTGACTGGATTGTCCTCCAATTCTCTTCACAAACCAATCAAAATACCAGATTACATTATGTGAATTTGAATTGACCAATGAAATAGTTCAACATTGGAAGACCTTCCTTGATGCACTGTAATAATCCATTATTTCCAGGATGTAACCGAGAAAGGTTTTGGTGCCCCACTGGTCAGATTGACACAGATGAAAGAGAGATTATCAAAATACACCATTGCTGGCCAGGAGCTGTATCTGGAAAGTTGTCAGAAAACGTTCCCTAAAAGGCTGGAAGGTTAGTTAATGTTTTTCAGTCTCCATGCGACTATTTCATTTATACATGAAAAGTGAATCTATTTTACGATTTTCATTGCCGAAGCCAAAGCTCTATTGTTACATTTAGAAGGGACTGAGTCTACTATAGGAGGAAAATATGTCATATTCACTGTCATGCCCTCGAGCGATTGACAGTGGAACTTCAACTCACCTCACCATTTTGAACTTTCTACAAATACATGATCATAGATTTCATCAACAGATGTATTTTCTTGGCTGCCCAGACAGGTTGGCATCAAAGGAAATACTGAAGCTGACAAAATGGCTAAGTTAGCCCTAGATAATGAGGTTGATCATGTTGGAATCCCATATAGTACATGTAGTAATTTCAGACCCTCTATCCGTGCTTATGTGAGAAAGCTTCTTCAATCTTTATGGGATGCTATGTATAATAACAAACTTCACGAGATTCAATAAAATGTAGGATATAGTCATGTGAGCAGCCAGAAACGTTTTGATCAAGCCATGATCAGGCGATGTAGAATCGGTCATACCTAATTAACTCGCGAACATTTATTAAAAAAGGAACCAGTCTCAAGGTGTATTCCATGCCACGAAGATCCCACAGTGAAACATATTCTGATCGATTGTATAGATTTTAAGATTGTAAGAGATTCTTTTTACCCCTCGGCCATTTTGGCCTCGGGGTATTGTCGTTGCCATGTCCGTCCGTTAACGCATTTTAGGCAAAACTGCTTGAGATACAGCCACCAAATTTTCAACACTTATTTATCTAATGCTAACTCAGACGCCTATTGAAAGTGGCTTCCCTCAGCCCATATTTTACAGAGTTCTGCCCCTTTACAGATATATTAATTATGCCCCCCCCTCTAATTAGAGGGGGGGGCATATAGCGATCGCTTTTGTACAGCATAAAGTTTCTCCCCGTTTCGCTTATATTTTCAAGAGTTATGGCCCTTTGTTCCTGAAATCTCCGTGAATTGGGACTTGTCCGGGCTGCATCTCGGTTAATATTGTAGGGACAATTATGAAATTTGCAGCATATGTGGTCAGTGCCATGTAGTTGTGCAGTGTGAAGTTTCTCCGCATTTTGCGTATATTTTCAAGAGTTATGGCCCTTTATTGTCCTCCGCCACGAAGTGGTGGGAGGACTTGGAAATGCTAGCCGTCCGTCCTTCCGTCCGTCCCTCCGTCCGTCCTTCCGTCCGTCCCTCCGTCCGTCCTTCCGTCCGTCCGTCCGTCCCACATCTTGTGAACGCGATATCTTGAGAACAATTCAACCAATCGACTTCAAACTTGAGAAGGTGCTTCACATCAGTTAGACGGCCATTGGTATTGATTTTCACTGAGGTACGTAATCCAAGATGGCCGCCATCGACCATATTGGATTCTGTCCGTCCCACATCTTGTGAACGCGATATCTCAAGAACAATTTGACCAATCGACTTCAAACTTGAGAAGGTGCTTCACATCAGTTAGATGGCCATTGGTATTGATTTTCACTGAAGTACGTAATCCAAGATGGCCGCCATCGACCATATTGGATTCTGTTCGTCCCACATCTTGTGAACGCGATATCTCAAGAACAATTCCACCAATCAACTTCAAGCTTGGGAAGGTTCTTCACATCAGTCAGACGGCCATTGGTATTGATTTTCACTGAGGTACATAATCCAAGATGGCTGCCATTGACCATATTGGATTCCATCCGTCCCAGATATTGTGAGCGCGATATCTCGAGAACAATTCAACCAATCGACTTCAAACTTGGGAAGGTTCTTCACATCAGTTAGACGGCCATTGGTATTGATTTTCACTGAGGTACGTCATCCAGGATGGCTGCCATTGACCATATTGGATTCTGTCCATCCCACATCTTGTCAGGGCCTGATCCAGGCCGTTTTTGAACCCGTTATAACGGGTTTGGGCGCCATGAATTTGGGCGCCCAAATGAGAAAAAAAAAAAAAAAAAAAATATATATATTTTTGTTAGCAAATTCCCTCTGAACAGGCTGAAACCTATATTAATGCAATTACTATTGCCAAATATTAAGTTATCAGGCTGTATTTAGACCATTCAATCCTCCCACAGCTTCCATGGGCTTCGACAGTCCCACATCGCGGCCTATTTCACTATAACTTATCACACTCTGCGCCAGGTAAGGGTGCCCAAACTAAAAGTCTAGATCAGGTCCTGCTTGTGAACGCGATATCTCGACAACAGTTTGACCAATCCACTTCAAACTTGAGAATGTGCTTCGCATCAGTTGAACGGCCATTGGTTTTGATTTTCACTGAGGTACATAATCCAAGATGGCTGCTATTGACGATGTTGGATTCCATCCGTCTCGGATCTTGTGAACGTGATATCTCGACAACAATTTGACCAATCAACTTCAAACTCGAGACGGTGCTTCACATCAGTTAGACAGCGATTGGTATTGATTTTCATTGAGGTACATGTAGTATGTAATCCAAGATGGCTGCCATTGACCATCTTGGATTTCACTCACCCATATTGTACCCGTCTGTGTTGTGAACGCGATATCTTTATCGATTTATAAACCTCACCATCCACAAATCCATATACAACTACAGACTTACATTCCAGTGTTACACTACCCATTACTGCTTCCCAAACCTCCTCAAATTGTCTCAACAATTCCAGATGAACGTCTCTTTCCACATACACATGTCAACTTTCCAAGTCATATTTAAGGAGATATTGGAAACGTATGCTGTATGCTCTCAAACAGGCTACTTGGCGGAGGACCTGCTAGCTACTCAGCTTGTTTCTTCAAATCTTTGTGAAGTGGGACTTGTCCGGGCTGGATCTCGGTTAATATTGTATGGACAATTATTAAATTTTCAGGATATGTGGTCAGTGCCCTGTAGTTGTGCAGTGTGAAGTTTCTCCGCCTTTCGCCTATATTTTCAAGAGTTATGGCCCTTTTTTTCTTCTAATCTTTGTGAATTGAGACGTCCAGGCTGAATCTCGTAATGTTGTATGGACAATTAAGAAATTTGCAAGATATGTGGTCGATGCCCCATAGTTGTGCAGGATGTTTCTCTGCTTTCGGTTATATTTCGAAGAGTTATGATCCTTTGTTTATCAAACCTAAGTGAATGGGATATATTTATTTGTCCAGGCTGGATCTCAGTCCATAACCGATTTGGAAATGGCTATATATATATATGTCATTCTACATTCCAAAGCAGACCACATAGGTCCTGAAGTATGAAATTGCCCCAAAAAGAGTTAATTGGGTGCAAAATTCAAAGTTTACTGATCGCTTCATAATTTCACCACAATATACTCCCAAGGAATGTAGGTCTCATTTTCGGATTGGACGAAAGCCCTGGTGATCATCTTGCATCAAAACATTGTATTATCACTTGGTGGTCGATACTTTGAATATGTATTATGCAAGGCATGGCCAAAAAATTGACGGAAATAGAATTTTCATAATCATGAAGGCCTCCACCAACCAATACTGAACAGAACAATGGTGGGGCAGTGTCGGATTAATCTCTGATTGCTTCCTTCCTGTGTTTCTATTTCTGTCCTATATGTCTGAATATAATCAACTATATCTGCAGAACTGTGTTTGGTATAGCTACTATATTTTGGAAACTTATTAATATTGTTGTATTCTACAAGCCAACAAGGGATTACTCGCCTCGGCTTATGGAGTTATGCCCCTTTCAGATGTAATAATTTCCAATTTGTTCTCTGTAGTTGAATGTACAAGTTATATCTGCAGATGTGTGTTTGGTACAGCTTATTCATCTCGGTTCTTATTTTACAGTAGTGCTATTAGTCAGACGCCTATCGAAAGTGACCCATACTTTGCATATTTATGCCCCTTTACTGATATATTAATTTCTATTTCTGTCCTATATGCCTGAATGTAACCAACTATATCTGCAGAACTGTGTTCGGTATAGCTACTATATTTTGGAAACTTATTTATATTGTTGTATTCTACAAGCCAACAAAGGATTACTCACCTCGGCTTATGGAGTTATGCCCTTTTGGATGTAATAATCTCCAATTTTGTTATCTGTAGCTGAATGTACAAGTTAAATCTGCAGATCCATGTTCGGTACAGCTTATTCGTCTCGGTTCAAGTTCTTATTTTACAGAGTGCTAAGTCAGACGCCTATCGAAAGTGGCTCCCCTCAACGCATATTTTACAGAGTTATACCCCTTTACAGATATATAATTTTTCTATTTCTGTCCTATATGCCTGAATGTAACCAACTACCAATATATCTTGATCATCCGACATAGAACTATCACTTCCCCAATTCACACTACACATGGGTCACAATCACTTGGGGAAAGCAGAGGGGTTTTGATAAGATCAATCTCATGTTGATATCAGGCAGCTACATTAGAAGATATTTTTAGTTGGGTAAAATAAGATTGTGTTTCGTTTATTTGAAAGAAATCAGTTTCTTGCATAAGTTTTAGTGTATGTGCATGTTTTTTGGTGTGTTGTTTTGGTTAGGGATCACATCCAATCGATCGAGATGGTTTCTCGATAAATGGATAAAACTGATAAATATCTTGTCTCAAAGAGGTCCAGTTCATCTCTATCGATTGTTGTCCTGGTTTGCTCCCGTAGCACAAGTCCATCTCGATCCTGGTCCCGGTTCTGCCCTCCCGGTTTCAGTCGAGAAATTTCTTGATCCATCCCAAAGGCATCGAGAAAGTGCAGAGATTAATTGGATGTGACTCCCTACTTCTAGCTGGGTTGTTGACTTGGTTTTTGTTGAAGTACTTGGAATTTTGTTTGATCGTCGCTATAGCTGAAATATTGCTGAACGTGATGTAAAACTTTAATTCTCTTTCTCTACATTTATGTACATGTACTATTTATTTTTCCTTCTCAAGGGTTATCTCAAGGAACACTGGAAAGTCCTTCAATTTTTTTCTATTAGTTCTGCTCATACAAAGTCTGACTACCAGGGTGTGAGATAGAAAACAAATTATGGGCAAAACAATTATGATTCATCAGTGAAAAACTGATGATCATGTACAGACTAGACTATCACAAAATCTTTTTGTTTGATCTCCAATTAGCAAATCTGAACCTTTTTAACAACTGATGCTATGGCACCATTTCTGCAATGATTCGCCATGAAACTAAATTTAAGTCAGCTCATTTAATAAAATATTAATGTATAAAGTTATGAGAAATTCATGAAAGTGAGAGGCCAGGGTTCCTACAGCTGAGACAGGGTCGAGTTTCAGGAGTTTTCAATGAGTTTTTCAGGACAAAAAGGCTTTAAAATGACTCCTTTTAATATTGTGTAACTAATAATTAATTGCTCTGCATCTATGAAAAAAAACAATCTGTAATACGTAGCTATGAGCAAGATAAGTTGATGTTATTTTTACTTTGTTTTGAATATGAAAATCGATAAGTCAACTTGTGGTGCTCTTCTCTCATATTCTAAATTAAACTTTTATATCCAGATGCTACATTACCGGGGAGATAATCATGTAATGCTACTGTTAAGGGGAGATAACTACGAGCACATGGCCAAGATGGCTGACTATGTGCAAATCGCAATGTTGTGATGTTCCATGTATAATACTTATATCAGAAATTGATTATCAACAAATTTTGTGAATTATCAACAAAGTGAACCTTGGATGTAGTTTTCGTTGCCATACTTCAACATTTGGTTTGTCCAATTCCGAAGACCAAAACTATGTGCCGATATCAAACTCTTTCAACACAGCCTTCTATTCAGGCTAACGAATAGTCCTTGTATGATGTGAGACGATCGTATCAACAGACTTGCAGACTTTTTCTGGGGTTTTTTCACCAAAAACTTGGTCCACAGGACCACCTGTCATAAACAGGTTACCCGGAAAAAATTCTAGTTGCCCTGGGCAATCGAGCATATTGCTATTTCGCAACCTGAATACTTCAGTCTTGTTTATCCAAACTATTGAAGAAGACAAATAATTATTATTATGCCCCCCCTCTAATTAGAGGGGGGGGGGGGCATATAGCGATCGCTTTGTCCGTCCGTCTGTCCGTCTGTCCGTCTGTCCGTCAGAGTTTCTTGTCCGCGCGATATCTCGGTTAATATTTGATGGACAGGATTGAAACTTGCATGGAATGTGCCCAGTACCTCGTAGTTGTGCAGCGTACAGTTTTTTCTGTGTTTCGCTTATATTTTCAAGAGTTATGGCCCTTTGTTCCTGAAATCTCCATGAATTGGGACTTGTCCGGGCTGGATCTCGGTTAATATTGTAGTGACAATTATGAAATTTGCAGCATATGTGGTCAGTGCCTTGTAGTTGTGCAGCATAAAGTTTCTCCGCGTTTTGCGTATATTTTCAAGAGTTATGGCCCTTTTTTTTCTTCAAATCTTTGTGAAGTGGGACTTGTCCGGGCTGGATCTCGGTTAATATTGTATGGACAAGTATGAAATTTTCAGGATATTTGGTCAGTGCCCTGTAGTTGTGCAGTGTGAATTTTCTCTGCCTTTCACATATATTTTCAAGAGCTATGGCCCTTTTTTTCTTCAAATCTTTGTGAATTGAGACTTGTCCAGGCTGAATCTCGGTTAATGGACAATTAAGAAATTTGCAGGATGTGTGGTCAGTGCCCTGTAGTTGTGCAGTGTGAAGTTTCTCCGCCTTTTGCCTATATTTTCAAGAGTTATGGCCCTTTTTTTCTTCTAATCTTTGTGAATTGAGACGTCCAGGCTGAATCTCGTAATTAATGTTGTATGGACAATTAAGAAATTTGCAAGATATGTGGTCGATGCCCCATAGTTGTGCAGGATGTTTCTCTGCTTTCGGTTATATTTTGAAGAGTTATGATCCTTTGTTTATCAAACCTAAGTGAATGGGATATATTTATTTGTCCAGGCTGGATCTCAGTCCATAACCGATTTGGAAATGGCTATATATATGTCATTCTACATTCCAAAGCAGACCACATAGGTCCTGAAGCATGTAATTGCCCCAAAAGAGTTAATTGGGTGCAAAATTCAAAGTTTACTGATCGCTTCATAATTTCACCACAATATACTCCCAAGGAATGTAGGTCTCATTTTCGGATTGGACGAAAGCCCTGGTGATCATCTTGCATCAAAACATTGTATTATCACTTGGTGGTCGATACTTTGAATATGTATTATGCAAGGCATGGCAAAAAAATTGACGGAAATAGAATTTTCATAATCATGAAGGCCTCCACCAACCAATACTGAACAGAACAATGGTGGGGCAGGGTCGGATTAATCTCTGATTGCTTCCTTCCTGTGTTTCTATTTCTGTCCTATATGTCTGAATATAATCAACTATATCTGCAGAACTGTGTTTGGTATGTAGCTACTATATTTTGGAAACTTATTAATATTGTTTTCTCGCCTCGGCTTATGGAGTTATGCCCCTTTCAGATGTAATAATTTCCAATTTGTTCTCTGTAGTTGAATGTACAAGTTATATCTGCAGATGTGTGTTTGGTACAGCTTATTCATCTCGGTTCTTATTTTACAGTAGTGCTATTAGTCAGACGCCTATCGAAAGTGACCCATACTTTGCATATTTATGCCCCTTTACTGATATATTAATTTCTATTTCTGTCCTATATGCCTGAATGTAACCAACTATATCTGCAGAACTGTGTTCGGTATAGCTACTATATTTTGGAAACTTATTTATATTGTTGTATTCTACAAGCCAACAAAGGATTACTCACCTCGGCTTATGGAGTTATGCCCTTTTGGATGTAATAATCTCCAATTTTGTTATCTGTAGCTGAATGTACAAGTTAAATCTGCAGATCCATGTTCGGTACAGCTTATTCGTCTCGGTTCAAGTTCTTATTTTACAGAGTGCTAAGTCAGACGCCTATCGAAAGTGGCTCCCCTCAACGCATATTTTACAGAGTTATACCCCTTTACAGATATATAATTTTTCTATTTCTGTCCTATATGCCTGAATGTAACCAACTACCAATATATCTTGATCATCCGACATAGAACTATCACTTCCCCAATTCACACTACACATGGGTCACAATCACTTGGGGAAAGCAGAGGGGTTTTGATAAGATCAATCTCATGTTGATATCAGGCAGCTACATTAGAAGATATTTTTAGTTGGGTAAAATAAGATTGTGTTTCGTTTATTTGAAAGAAATCAGTTTCTTGCATAAGTTTTAGTGTATGTGCATGTTTTTTGGTGTGTTGTTTTGGTTAGGGATCACATCCAATCGATCGAGATGGTTTCTCGATAAATGGATAAAACTGATAAATATCTTGTCTCAAAGAGGTCCAGTTCATCTCTATCGATTGTTGTCCTGGTTTGCTCCCGAAGCACAAGTCCATCTCGATCCTGGTCCCGGTTCTGCCCTCCCGGTTTCAGTCGAGAAATTTCTTGATCCATCCCAAAGGCATCGAGAAAGTGCAGAGATTAATTGGATGTGACTCCCTACTTCTAGCTGGGTTGTTGACTTGGTTTTTGTTGAAGTACTTGGAATTTTGTTTGATCGTCGCTATAGCTGAAATATTGCTGAACGTGATGTAAAACTTTAATTCTCTTTCTCTACATTTATGTACATGTACTATTTATTTTTCCTTCTCAAGGGTTATCTCAAGGAACACTGGAAAGTCCTTCAATTTTTTTCTATTAGTTCTGCTCATACAAAGTCTGACTACCAGGGTGTGAGATAGAAAACAAATTATGGGCAAAACAATTATGATTCATCAGTGAAAAACTGATGATCATGTACAGACTAGACTATCACAAAATCTTTTTGTTTGATCTCCAATTAGCAAATCTGAACCTTTTTAACAACTGATGCTATGGCACCATTTCTGCAATGATTCGCCATGAAACCAAATCTAAGTCAGCTCATTTAATAAAATATTAATTTATAAAGTTATGAGAAATTCATGAAAGTGAGAGGCCAGGGTTCCTACAGCTGAGACAGGGTCGAGTTTCAGGAGTTTTCAATGAGTTTTTCAGGACAAAAAGGCTTTAAAATGACTCCTTTTAATATTGTGTAACTAATAATTAATTGCTCTGCATCTATGAAAAAAAACAATCTGTAATACGTAGCTATGAGCAAGATAAGTTGATGTTATTTTTACTTTGTTTTGAATATGAAAATCGATAAGTCAACTTGTGGTGCTCTTCTCTCATATTCTAAATTAAACTTTTATATCCAGATGCTACATTACCGGGGAGATAATCATGTAATGCTACTGTTAAGGGGAGATAACTACGAGCACATGGCCAAGATGGCTGACTATGTGCAAATCGCAATGTTGTGATGTTCCATGTATAATACTTATATCAGAAATTGATTATCAGCAAATTTTGTGAATTATCAACAAAGTAAACCTTGGATGTAGTTTTCGTTGCCATACTTCAACATTTGGTTTGTCCAATTCCGAAGACCAAAACTATGTGCCGATATCAAACTCTTTCAACACAGCCTTCTATTCAGGCTAACGAATAGTCCTTGTATGATATGAGACGATCGTATCAACAGACTTGCAGACTTTTTCTGGGGTTTTTTCACCAAAAACTTGGTCCAAAGGACCACCTGTCATAAACAGGTTACCCGGAAAAAATTCTAGTTGCCCTGGGCAATCGAGCATATTGCTATTTCGCAACCTGAATACTTCAGTCTTGTTTATCCAAACTATTGAAGAAGACAAATAATTATTATTATGCCCCCCCTCTAATTAGAGATTAGGGGGGGCATATAGCGATCGCTTTGTCCGTCCGTCTGTCCGTCAGAGTTTCTTATCCGCGCGATATCGCGGTTAATATTTGATGGACAGGATTGAAACTTGCATGGAATGTGCCCAGTACCTCGTAGTTGTGCAGCGTACAGTTTTTTCTGTGTTTCGCTTATATTTTCAAGAGTTATGGCCCTTTGTTCCTGAAATCTCCATGAATTGGGACTTGTCCGGGCTGGATCTCGGTTAATATTGTAGTGACAATTATGAAATTTGCAGCATATGTGGTCAGTGCCCTGTAGTTGTGCAGCATAAAGTTGCTCCACGTTTTGCGTATATTTTCAAGAGTTATGGCCCTTTTTTTTCTTCAAATCTTTGTGAAGTGGGACTTGTCCGGGCTGGATCTCGGTTAATATTGTATGGACAAGTATGAAATTTTCAGGATATGTGGTCAGTGCCCTGTAGTTGTGCAGTATTGCAGTTTTGCGTATATTTTCAAGAGTTATGGCCCTTTTTTTTCTTCAAATCTTTGTGAATTGAGACTTGTCCAGGCTGAATCTCGGTTAATGGACAATTAAGAAATTTGCAGGATGTGTGGTCAGTGCCCTGTAGTTGTGCAGCGTGAAGTTTCTCCGCGTTTCGCTTATATTTTCAAGAGTTATGGCCCTTTTTTCTTGAAATCTTTGTGAATTGGGACTTGTCCAGGCTGGATCTCGGTTAGTATTGCATGGACAAATTAACTGAAATTTGCATGATATGTGATCAATGCCCCATAGTTGTGCAGAATGAAGTTTCTCTGCTTTCGGTTATATTTTGAAGAGTTATGATCCTTTGTTTATCAAACCTAAGTGAATGGGATATATTTATTTGTCCAGGCTGGATCTTAGTCCATAACCGATTTGGAAATGGCTATATATATGTCATTCTACATTCCAAAGCAGACCACATAGGTCCTGAAGCATGAAATTGCCTCAAAAAGAGTTAATTGGGTGCAAAATTCAAAGTTTACTGATCGCTTCATAATTTCACCACAATATACTCCCAAGGAATGTAGGTCTCATTTTCGGATTGGACGAAAGCCCCGGCAACCATCTTGCATCAAAACATTGTATTATCACTTGTTGGTCGATACTTTGAATATGTATTATGCGAGGCATGGCAAAAAAATTGACTGAAATAGAATTTTCATAATCATGAAGGCCTCCACCGACCAATACAGAACAGAACAATGGCGGGGCAGTGTCGGATTAAAGCAGAAGCGGGGCGGGTGGGGGGGCATACAATTGAGCAATCTCTGATTGCTTCCTTCCTGTGTTATGTTATATATTATATGTTTTATTCACTGGTGAATCCTTTTTAAGCTTTGTCATATTTGTATGAGGATGCCTGTGAACAAAATGGGACCATCTTGAAAACAAGTAATTGCATTGATTGTTAAATAACAGACACTACATGTACAATTGCTCTCACATTTATTCAACATTTTATTGTCTCAGCACCCAAGGAGTTGAATTTACCTGAGGGGTCGTTCTTACCTGACCATCAAGAGACGGTGGAGGAATCATCTGAGGCTGACGAGAAGGCAGAACGTCCAGCCGGGATGTAACATCCCACATCGGACACATTTGAAAACAAAATTGTCAAAATCCACTTCTGCCAACAAGAGCGTAGTAATTTCCACCTCTGACACCAGAAATGTACGGTAATTCCCCTAATAATTTGATCACCGGAAGTGCAGCAAAAATGGCTTATATCTGGAAATATTCTTCATGGCACCAGCTACAAAGTATCACATTTTGTTATTATATGACTTTTCTTCAATTGGAATGAAGAATGGGAATGTTACTTTTTCTCTGTGTTTGAATAACAGAGAGTTGAAAAGTGAACTTCCTGTGATTGAATTATTAGGGGAATTACCGTAATATCCCAATTTACAGGGAATGAGGTGAGACATGTTGAAATATGTCTTGACTGTTTGACCATGTTGGAAGTGATGAACTGTTTCGTTGTAAGCGATGTTGGGTCAATGAGCACCGAACAGTATGCAAAAGAGGTAAATTACCTCATGGTTCCTTTACATGTACTTCATGATATATATGTTGAAAAACCGTCAGTTCAGCTGATTTACAAAATATGTTTTATTTTATTTTTTAAAATGTCATGATATGTAGTCCTCTTAACAGGGTCCTAACAGTTATTATACTACATAAACGGTATGTAATGGTACAACTTACAAAATATACAAGAAGGATAAATACTATTATGGAATGCTACATATATATATATTTATATAAACTAATGCAATGAAATACATACAAATGTACATATGATTACAACCTATCACAACTATTTGTGGCCCATTTAAGGTGGCTCGTGGGGCAAACATACGTGATGACTTCATTTTGGAAGTTGCTCTTCAACACCATCGATTCTCAGGCAATAGCGTATGGATGGCTGCAGATAATTGGGGTTGGGTTCTTTCCAAGTGCTTTGCATGAAAAATTTGAATGAAAAAGCAAATGCTTTATGTGATTCATCATAAGATACTACAATGGTGCTTCTTTGTTCAAATGATCAACACATGTCATAAAGTTTCATCTGTGGTCAATTTTATATTAAACTACAATAACGAAAATGCTGTTATACGATCACTTTCTAAATATGTATTCAACTATGGGAGCTGTGTCATTACGACCATCAGATGTTTGCTTTCAAGATTATCGGTCTGCTACCTCCTATTTTGTGAGAGGCCCATTGGCCGAGTGGATCAGATCGCCGACATATAGTGCCGACGATTAGGCGCACTCAGTATTCTAGAGGTCGCTGGTTCGATTGCTGCTCAGGACTTGACCAGTTTTCTGCACTAGAATCTGTCCTACACATCCCGAAATAACGAAATACTGTCAAACTCTAATAAGGTGATAAGGGTGGCACCACAGTTTTCATATCCATTTCCAGCTGATGCTCAATATATAGTTTCTCTCTATAGCCCTTTTCAGAAAGTGTCTGATCTCCCCTTGGATAACTGCCACTCTTTGGGGTTAGACTACGAAAATCTGCTTCCGGGAAGTAGTCGCCTCATTTTCACGTTTTCCAAAGGCACCCGCAATTATTTTAAATAATATTTTGATAAACTATTCCCGAATATTTGTTTGAAAAACTATTCTGTTAATATTTTCTGCATGAACCGATGGATCCTGTATTCATGTACATTATGAAGTTAATTTTTTAGAAAAATAGAATATTTTATTAGTAAAACTAATTGTGAAGTGCTCCAGCACAACCCCTAGTGAAACAAGGGAGATAAAACCCTTTCTGAATTGGATTATAGCAACCTGTTCTTTTTGTGCCTCCATCACCATGACAACAGAATAAAATGTTAACTCCGCCCATCCATCTGTCCATTTCTATCATACATAAAGTTTATTGAACTGATTCTAGAGTTTTACAGGATTTACTCCCTGAAACTTTGCAGATTGTTAAACATTCTTTAGACATGTGCACCATCTGTTGGTAAAATTTATGAGGTGTTGGACCTTGTCATTTATCCTAGAGTTTACTTCCGAAACTGTGTAGGCATGCTAATGCTTAGCATACTTTCTACAGTACATGTTCATGCAGTGTTGGATATTGTCAATCTGTGTACATACTTTGGACATGTCTGCCTCTTGTTTGTTGGACCTTGTCATTTATCCTAATTATGTCTCCCCCAACTATGTTGGGGGGAGACATCTAGTGTTTGTGCTGTCTGTCTGTCTGTCTGTCTGTCTGGATGGATGGATGTCTGTCTGTCTGGATGGATGTCTGTCCGTCCCCTTGCCTTGTCTGCAAGATATCTTGAGAACTACTGGATGGAATTTCACCAAACTTGGATGGAAGCTTCATTGGGATAGCCCCCTCATTTGATTAGGTTTTGGTGTATGTGCGTGCATTCATCCGTGTCCGGTTTCCGTCCGTCCGTCCATCTACTTGTACATGTATATACAGGGCTTGTCTGCAAGATATCTGGAGAACTACTGGATGGAATTTCACCAAACTTGTATGGAAGCTTCATTGGGAGAGCCCCCTCATTTGATTAGGTTTTGGTGTATGTGCGTGCATTCATCCGTGTCCGGTGTCCGTCCGTCCGTCCATCTACTTGCACATGTATATACAGGGCTTGTCTGCAAGATATCTGGATGCCTTGTCTGCAAGATATCTTGAGAACTACTGGATGGAATTTCACCAAACTTGGATGGAAGCTTCATTGGGATAGCCCCCTCATTTGATTAGGTTTTGGTGTATGTGCGTGCATTCATCCGTGTCCGTCCGTCCGTCCATCTACTTGTACATGTATATACAGGGCTTGTCTGCAAGATATCGGGAGAACTACTGGATGGAATTTCACCAAACTTGTATGGAAGCTTCATTGGGATAGCCCCCTCATTTGATTAGGTTTTGGTGTATGTGCGTGCATTCATCCGTGTCCGGTCCGTCCATCTACTTGCACATGTATATACAGGGCTTGTCTGCAAGATATCTGGAGAACTACTGGATGGAATTTCACCAAACTTGGATGGAAGCTTCATTGGGATAGCCCCTCATTTGATTAGGTTTTGGTGTATGTGCGTGCATTCATCCGTGTCCGGTGTCCGTCCGTCCGTCCATCTACTTGTACATGTATATACATGTACAGGCCTTGTCTGCAAGATATCTTGAGAACTACTGGACGGAATTTCACCCCACTTGGATGGAAGCTTCAGTGGGATAGCCCCCTCATTTGATTAGGTTTTGGTTTGTGTGTCTGCATTCATCCATGTCCGGTGTCCGTCCGTCCGTCCATCTACTTGTACATGTATATACAGGGCTTGTCTGCAAGATATCTGGAGAACTACTGGACAGAATTTCACCAAACTTGGATGAAAGCTTCATTGGGATAGCCCCCTCATTTGATTAGGTTTTGGTGTGTGTGCATGCGTTCATCCGTGTTCGGTGTCCGTCCGTCAGTCCATCTACTTGTACATGTATATACAGGGCTTGTCTGCAAGATATCTAGAGAACTACTGGATGGAATTTCACCAAACTTGGATAGAAGCTTCACTGGGATAGCCCCTCATTTGATTAGGTTTTGGTGTATGTGCGTGCATTCATCCATGTCCGGTGTCCGTCCGTCCGTCCATCTACTTGTACATGTATATACAGGCCTTGTCTGCAAGATATCTTGAGAACTACTGGACGGAATTTCACCCCACTTGGATGGAAGCTTCAGTGGGATAGCCCCCTCACTTGATTAGGTTTTGGTGTGTGTGCGTGCATTCATCCATGTCCAGTGTCCGTCCGTCCGTCCATCTACTTGTACATGTATATACAGGGCTTGTCTGCAAGATATCTGGAGAACTACTGGACGGAATTTCACCAAACTTGGATGGAAGCTTCAATGGCATAGCCCCCGCATTTGATCAGGTTTTGGTGTATGTGTGCATGCATGCATCCGTGTCCGGTGTCTGTCCATCCGTTCATCTACTTGTATCGCTTCTTTGTAATTAATATTTTTAGATACGCAGCTTTGTTTAAGATACTTATTGCATTCATTTTATAGCACTTTCCCTTAAATAATGTGCCCATTCAAGGCAGGGTGGGAGGATGGGGGAGACGTATGTTTTTGTTAAAAAAACAACCAGCATAGGCTTCATGCCGGAGCGGCAACTCAAGGGTCAAAGCGGAACCTCTAGTTTTTGTTTTGTTTTTTGCAATAAAAGTTCACAGTTTGGTCAGATGGTATATGGCAAACAGATAGTACTCTGAACCAATTCTCAATTTCAATACATGTCAACATTATATACTGAATATAATATAATATATAACATAATATGAAAGAATATGTTATCTATATGTAGATAGAAAGTACACACATAAGTGCTAACCATTGACCGCAAACCAAACTTGTACGTTGCTCATAGCTATTGTCTCCTTGTAAATTGTTTATGTAGGCTACTTGTTTGACTCCCATGATACTTATATTGATAAAATAATGTAATTATGTACAGGTTTTTAATTTTTAGTTACATTAAATGCTCCATTTCACTGCTATTTCATTACCCATCATCATGACTAATTATGTTCAGTTTACCAAGTCAAAGTTGTTCAATCCAATGTCACTTGTCCTTGCCGCTGCAATGCAGACTCGCCAAGTTTACACCACACATTCGTCCAGTAGGAACCAGAAGTCTTTCAGATAAGGAAGACATTGTCCCATTTTATTTTCTGAACACCAGGTCAGAGTTGTTCAATCCATTGTCACCTGTCATTGGCACTACAATGTAGACTTGCCAAATTTACACCACACATGCATCCAGATACACCGGAAGTCTTTAGATAAGACAATGCCCCATTATTTTCCGGTCACCAGGTCAAAATTGTTCAACGCATCGTCACTGGGCAATGCCGCCATAATGCTGATTTGTCAAATTTACACCACACATGCACTAGTGAGACCAGAAGTCGGATATTGACTAAAGTTGTTCAATCCTTTGTCATGTGTCATTGCCACTATAGACTTGCCAGTTTTACAACACACATGCATCTAGTCATAAAAGCATGGTAACAAAAGAATGGTTTTTGAATTTTCACCAAGGGGCGGGGCTTCAACTTCAGCTCTGCTTCAACATTGCCCAAAGATTGCTTTGTGAAAATATTTGATTCTATCCACTGAAAAGTTTGTTCCGGAATCCCTAAGTATCAGTGGCCAGGAATACTTAGTTTTCTATTTACGGACATTTTTCTGTTGTTCTAAAAGTTAAGATTATGGATTCTTGCATTGTCAGAGTTTGTAACCTCCAAAAACTCGTAACACCCTCTGACTGCAATATGCTGAAAGACACAGTGTGCTTGCGCATTCGGTCCAAATCGATTTTGATCGACACAGGGAGCTCGTATCTGCATACGAGAGGGACTGGAAAAACATCCAGTAATTATCTTGTACAATAACTTAGTTTTATGCTAAATTATTATGTCTCCCCCAACTATGTTGGGGGGAGACATCTAGTGTTTGTGCTGTCTGTCTGGATGGATGTCTGTCTGGTTGGATGGATGTCTGTCCGTCCCCTTGGCTTGTCTGCAAGATATCTTGGGAACTACTGGATGGAATTTCACCAAACTTGGATGGAAGCTTCATTGGGATAGCCCCCTCATTTGATTAGGTTTTGGTGTGTGTGTGTGTGCATTCATCCGTGTCCGGTGTCCGTCCGTCCGTCCATCTACTTGTACATGTATATACAGGCCTTGTCTGCAAGATATCTTGAGAACTACTGGATGGAATTTCACCAAACTTGGATGGAAGCTTCATTGGGATAGCCCCCTCATTTGATTAGGTTTTGGTGTGTGTGCGTGCATTCATCCGTGTCCGGTGTCCGTCCGTCCGTCCATCTGCTTGTACATGTATATACAGGCCTTGTCTGCAAGATATCTTGAGAACTACTGGACGGAATTTCACCAAACTTGGATGGAAGCTTCAGTGGGATAGCCCCCTCATTTGATTAGGTTTTGGTGTGTGTGTGTGCATTCATCCATGCCCAGTGTCCGTCCGTCCGTCCATCTACTTGTACATGTATATACAGGCCTTGTCTGCAAGATATCTTGAGAACTACTGGACGGAATTTCATCAAACTTGGATGGAAGCTTCATTGGGACAGCCCCCTCATTTGATTAGGTTTAGGTGTGTGTGCATGCGTTCATCCGTGTCCGATGTCCGTCCGTCCATCTACTTGTACATGTATACACAGGCCTTGTCTGCAAGATATCTTGAGAACTACTGAATGGAATTTCACCAAACTTGGAAGGAAGCTTCATTGGGATAGCCCCCTCATTTGATCAGGTTTTGTTGTATGTGTGCATGCATTCATCCGTGTCCAGTGTCCGTCCTTCCGTTCATCTACTGGTACATGTATATACAGGCCTTGTCTAGTGCAAGATATCTGGAGAACTACTTGACGGAAGTTACCAAACTTGGATGGAAGCTTTATTGGGATAGCCCTCTCATCTGATTAGGTTTTGGTTTGTGTGTGCATTTGCCCATGTTCGGTGTCCATCCGTCTGTCCATGTACTTGTACATGTATACGTATATACAGGCCCTTTCTGCAATATATCTGAAGAACTACTAGACAGAATTTCACCAAACTTGGATGGAAGCTTCATTGGGATAGCCCCTCGTCTGATTAGGTTTTGGTGTGTGTGTGTGTGAGCGTTCATTCATGTCCATCCATCCATCCGTCCATCTACTTGTACATGTATATACAAGCCTTGTCTGCAAGATATCTGGAGAACTGCCCCACGGAATTTCGCCAAACTTGGATGGAAGCTTCATTGAAATGGCCTTATGATCTAATTAGGTTTTGGTGTGAGCTAGTGCTTGCGTGGGTCCATGCAAAATGTGCTTATCTGTCTGTCCAATTTTTGTTCACTCCATATCTTGAAAACTAATGAAGGCAGATGCATGAAACTTCTATACGGTACAGCATGTGTACTATAGGTGTGGCTCTTGTATGTTTTGCATCTTTCCTATAATGTGATCAGTTTCGAAATAGTTGATGCTTCACAATTACATGTATTTCACATTGGTTGGACGCTGTAGATGTCGGCAATCCACTCATTGCTATATAAATCCCGAATCCCCACTGGGTTACTGCAACAATGAAAATCGCCTCTTTGTAATTAATATTTTTAGATGCGCAGCTTTCTTTAGGATACTTATTGCTACATTAATTTTATAGCACTTTCCCTTAAATTATGTGCCCACTCAAGGCAAGGTGGGAGGTTGGGGGAGACGTATGTTTTTGCTTAAAAAAACAACTAGCATAGGCATCATGCCGGAGCGGCGACTCAAGGGTCAAAGCGGAACCTCTAGTTTCACAAGAACACACAGTACGTCTTGTTCAACTGTGACATGCTGGGCCCACTCCGCTTCATTTAGAGCCATGCCCACAAAAGCCGCATGACGCGATTTTTATCCCATCGGCATATATGCCAGATGGGATCATGTCGTCACTCTGTCCGGCTGGCTGGCTGGCTGGCTGGCCGGATGAACGACGTGACCGCTCTAAAAGGTGAACCGTTCCAGCTAGAGTCTTCAAATTTGGTATACTGCATTGTTGGGCGGTGAAGCACGAGCTTATTGAAATTGGGCACATTTAGTTGATTTTTGTGGTTTCCATGGCAACATAACAAAAAATATCCGTATAACGACGTGACCGCTCTAAAAGGTGAAACGTTACAGCTGGAGACTTCAAATTTGGTATACTGCATTGTTGGGTGGTAAAGCACAAGCCTTTTGAAATTGGGCGCATTTAGTTGATTTTTATGGTTTCCAGGGCAACATATAAACGAAAAATATCCACATGGTGTCGTGACCACTCTCAAAGTTGAACCATTGCAGCTAGAGACTTTCTAAATATGTATTCAGCTATGGGAGCTGTGTCATTACGACCATCAGATGTTTGCTTTCAAGATTATCGGTCTGCTACCTCCTATTTTGTGGGAGGCCCATTGGCCGAGTGGATCAGATCGCCGACATATAGTGCCGACGATTAGGCGCACTCAGTATTCTAGAGGTCGCTGGTTCGATTGCTGCTCAGGACTTGACCAGTTTTCTGCACTAGAATCTGTCCTACACATCCCGAAATAACGAAATACTGTCAAACTCTAATAAGGTGATAAGGGTGGCACCACAGTTTTCATATCCATTTCCAGCTGATGCTCAATATATAGTTCTCTCTATAGCCCTTTTCAGAAAGTGTCTGATCTCCCCTTGGATAACTGCCACTCTTTGAGGTTAGAGGTACGAAAAACTGCTTCCGGGAAGTAGTCGCCTCATTTTCACGTTTTCCAAAGGCACCCGCAATTATTTTAAATAATATTTTGATAAACTATTCCCGAATATTTGTTTGAAAAACTATTCTGTTAATATTTTCTGCATGAACCGATGGATCCTGTATTCATGTACATTATGAAGTTAATTTTTTAGAAAAATAGAATATTTTATTAGTAAAACTAATTGTGAAGTGCTCCAGCACAACCCCTAGTGAAACAAGGGAGATAAAACCCTTTCTGAATTGGATTATAGCAACCTGTTCTTTTTGTGCCTCCATCACCATGACAACAGAATAAAATGTTAACTCCGCCCATCCATCTGTCCATCTCTATCATACATAAAGTTTATTGAACTGATTCTAGAGTTTTACAGGATTTACTCCCTGAAACTTTGCAGATTGTTAAACATTCTTTAGACATGTGCACCATCTGTTGGTAAAATTTATGAGGTGTTGGGCCATGTCATTTATCCTAGAGTTTACTTCCGAAACTGTGTAGGCATGCTAATGCTTAGCATACTTTCTACAGTACATGTGCAGTGTTGGATATTGTCAATCTGTGTACATACTTTGGACATGTCTGCCTCTTGTTTGTTGGACCTTGTCATTTATCCTAATTTTTGTTTTGTTTTTTGCAATAAAAGTTCACAGTTTGGTCCGATGGTATATGGCAAACAGATAGTACTCTGAACCAATTCTCAATTTCAATACATGTCAACATTATATACTGAATATAATATAATATATAACATAATATGAAAGAATATGTTATCTATATGTAGATAGAAAGTACACACATAAGTGCTAACCATTGACTGCAAACCAAACTTGTACGTTGCTCATAGCTATTGTCTCCTTGTAAATTGTTTATGTAGGCTACTTGTTTGACTCCCATGATACTTATATTGATAAAATAATGTAATTATGTACAGGTTTTTAATTTTTAGTTACATTAAATGCTCCATTTCAGTGCTATTTCATTACCCATCATATTTCGATAAGAAAGTCTATTAAATGAAAATGACTAATTATATTCAGTTTACCAAGTCAAAGTTGTTCAATCCAATGTCACTTGTCCTTGCCGCTGCAATGCAGACTCGCCAAGTTTACACCACACATTCGTCCAGTAGGAACCAGAAGTCTTTCAGATAAGGAAGACATTGTCCCATTTTATTTTCTGAACACCAGGTCAGAGTTGTTCAATCCATTGTCACCTGTCATTGGCACTACAATGTAGACTTGCCAAATTTACACCACACATGCATCCAGATACACCGGAAGTCTTTTAGATAAGACAATGCCCCATTATTTTCAGGTCACCAGGTCAAAATTGTTCAACGCATCGTCACTGGTCAATGCCGCCATAATGCTGATTTGTCAAATTTACACCACACATGCACTAGTAAGACCAGAAGTCGGATATTGACTAAAGTTGTTCAATCCTTTGTCATGTGTCATTGCCACTACAGACTTGCCAGTTTTACAACACAAATGCATCTAGTCATAAAAGCATGGTAACAAAAGAATGGTTTTTGAATTTTCACCAAGGGGCGGGGCTTCAACTTCAGCTCTGCTTCAACATTGCCCAAAGATTGTTTTGTGAAAATATTTGATTCTATCCACTGAAAAGTTTGTTCCGGAATCCCTAAGTATCAGTGGCCAGGAATACTTAGTTTTCTATTTACGGACATTTTTCTGTTTTTCTAAAAGTTAAGATTATGGATTCTTGCATTGTCAGAGTTTGTAACCTCCAAAAACTCGTAACACCCTCTGACTGCAATATGCTGAAAGACACAGTGTGCTTGCGCATTCGGTCCAAATCGATTTTGATCGACACAGGGAGCTCGCATCTGCATACGAGAGGGACTGGAAAAGCATCCAGTAATTATCTTGTACAATAACTTAGTTTTATGCTAAATTATTATGTCTCCCCCAATGATGTTGGGGGGAGACATCTAGTGTTTGTGCTGTCTGTCTGGATGGATGTCTGTCTGGTTGGATGGATGTCTGTCTGTCCCCTTGGCTTGTCTGCAAGATACCTTGGGAACTACTGGATGGAATTTCACCAAACTTGGATGGAAGCTTCATTGGGATAGCCCCCTCATTTGATTAGGTTTTGGTGTGTGTGTGTGCATTCATCCGTGTCCGGTGTCCGTCCGTCCGTCCATCTACTTGTACATGTATATACAGGCCTTGTCTGCAAGATATCTTAAGAACTACTGGATGGAATTTCACCAAACTTGGATGGAAGGTTCAGTGGGATAGCCCCCTCATTTGATTAGGTTTCGGTGTGTGTGCGTGCATTCATCCGTGTCCAGTGTCCGTCCGTCCGTCCATCTACTTGTACATGTATATACAGGCCTTGTCTGCAAGATATCTTGAGAACTACTGGACGGAATTTCACCAAACTTGGATGGAAGCTTCAGTGGGATAGCCCCCTCATTTGATTAGGTTTTGGTGTGTGTGTGTGCATTCATCCATGCCCAGTGTCCGTCCGTCCGTCCATCTACTTGTACATGTATATACATGTACAGGCCTTGTCTGCAAGATATCTTGTGAACTACTGGACGGAATTTCATCAAACTTGGATGGAAGCTTCATTGGGACAGCCCCCTCATTTGATTAGGTTTAGGTGTGTGTGCATGCGTTCATCCGTGTCCGATGTCCGTCCGTCCGTCCATCTACTTGTACATGTATATACAGGCCTTGCCTGCAAGATATCTTGAGAACTACTGAATGGAATTTCACCAAACTTGGAAGGAAGCTTCATTGGGATAGCCCCCTCATTTGATCAGGTTTTGTTGTATGTGTGCATGCATTCATCCGTGTCCAGTGTCCGTCCTTCCGTTCATCTACTGGTACATGTATATACAGGCCTTGTCTGCAAGATATCTGGAGAACTACTTGACGGAAATTACCAAACTTGGATGGAAGCTTTATTGGGATAGCCCTCTCATCTGATTAGGTTTTGGTTTGTGTGTGCATTTGTCCATGTTCGGTGTCCATCCGTCTGTCCATGTACTTGTACATGTATACGTATATACAGGCCCTTTCTGCAATATATCTGAAGAACTACTAGACAGAATTTCACCAAACTTGGATGGAAGCTTCATTGAGATAGCCCCTCGTCTGATTAGGTGTTGGTGTGTGTGTGTGAGCGTTCATTCATGTCCATCCATCCACCCGTCCATCTACTTGTACATGTATATACAAGCCTTGTCTGCAAGATATCTGGAGAACTGCCCCACGGAATTTTGCCAAACTTGGATGGAAGCTTCATTGAAATGGCCTTATGATCTAATTAGGTTTTGGTGTGAGCTAGTGCTTGCGTGGGTCCATGCAAAATGTGCTTATCTGTCTGTCCAATTTTTGTTCACTCCATATCTTGAAAACTAATGAAGGCAGATGCATGAAACTTCTATACGGTACAGCATGTATACTATAGGTGCTCTTGTATGTTTTCCATCTTTCCTATAATGTGATCAGTTTCGAAATAGTTGATGCTTCACAATTACATGTATTTCACATTGGTTGGACGCTGTAGATGTCGGCAATCCACTCATTGCTATATAAATCCCGAATCCCCACTGGGTTACTGCAACAATGAAAATCGCCTCTTTGTAATTAATATTTTTAGATGCGCAGCTTTGTTTAGGATACTTATTGCTACATTCATTTTATAGCACTTTCCCTTAAATTATGTGCCCACTCAAGGCAAGGTGGGAGGTTGGGGGAGACGTATGTTTTTGCTTAAAAAAACAACTAGCATAGGCTTCATGCCGGAGCAGCGACTCAAGGGTCAAAGCGGAACCTCTAGTTTCATAAGAACACACAGTACGTCTTGTTCAACTGTGACATGCTGGGCCCACTCCGCTTCATTTAGAGCCATGCCCACAAAAGCCGCACGCCGCGATTTTTATCCCATCGGCATATATGTCAGATGGGATCATGTCGTCACTCTGTCTGGCTGGCTGGCTGGCTGGCTGGCCGGATGAAAGACGTGACCGCTCTAAAAGGTGAACCGTTACAGCTGGAGACTTCAAATTTGGTATACTGCATTGTTGGGTGGTAAAGCACAAGCCTTTTGAAATTGGGCGCATTTAGTTGATTTTTATGGTTTCCAGGGCAACATAACGAAAAATATCCACATGGTGTCGTGACCACTCTCAAAGTTGAACCATTGCAGCTAGAGACTTTCTAAATATGTATTCAGCTATGGGAGCTGTGTCATTACGACCATCAGATGTTTGCTTTCAAGATCATCGGTCTGCTACCTCCTATTTTGTGGGAGGCCCATTGGCCGAGTGGATCAGATCGCCGACATATAGTGCCGACGATTAGGCGCACTCAGTATTCTAGAGGTCGCTGGTTCGATTGCTGCTCAGGACTTGACCAGTTTTCTGCACTAGAATCTGTCCTACACATCCCAAAATAACGAAATACTGTCAAACTCTAATAAGGTGATAAGGGTGGCACCACAGTTTTCATATCCATTTCCAGCTGATGCTCAATATATAGTTTCTCTCTATAGCCCTTTTCAGAAAGTGTCTGATCTCCCCTTGGATAACTGCCACTCTTTGAGGTTAGAGGTACGAAAAACTGCTTCCGGGAAGTAGTCGCCTCATTTTCACGTTTTCCAAAGGCACCCGCAATTATTTTAAATAATATTTTGATAAACTATTCCCGAATATTTGTTTGAAAAACTATTCTGTTAATATTTTCTGCATGAACCGATGGATCCTGTATTCATGTACATTATGAAGTTAATTTTTTAGAAAAATAGAATATTTTATTAGTAAAACTAATTGTGAAGTGCTCCAGCACAACCCCTAGTGAAACAAGGGAGATAAAACCCTTTCTGAATTGGATTATAGCAACCTGTTCTTTTTGTGCCTCCATCACCATGACAACAGAATAAAATGTTAACTCCGCCCATCCATCTGTCCATCTCTATCATACATAAAGTTTATTGAACTGATTCTAGAGTTTTACAGGATTTACTCCCTGAAACTTTGCAGATTGTTAAACATTCTTTAGACATGTGCACCATCTGTTGGTAAAATTTATGAGGTGTTGGGCCATGTCATTTATCCTAGAGTTTACTTCCGAAACTGTGTAGGCATGCTAATGCTTAGCATACTTTCTACAGTACATGTGCAGTGTTGGATATTGTCAATCTGTGTACATACTTTGGACATGTCTGCCTCTTGTTTGTTGGACCTTGTCATTTATCCTAATTTTTGTTTTGTTTTTTGCAATAAAAGTTCACAGTTTGGTCCGATGGTATATGGCAAACAGATAGTACTCTGAACCAATTCTCAATTTCAATACATGTCAACATTATATACTGAATATAATATAATATATAACATAATATGAAAGAATATGTTATCTATATGTAGATAGAAAGTACACACATAAGTGCTAACCATTGACTGCAAACCAAACTTGTACATTGCTCATAGCTATTGTCTCCTTGTAAATTGTTTATGTAGGCTACTTGTTTGACTCCCATGATACTTATATTGATAAAATAATGTAATTATGTACAGGTTTTTAATTTTTAGTTACATTAAATGCTCCATTTCAGTGCTATTTCATTACCCGTCATATTTCGATAAGAAAGTCTATTAAATGAAAATGACTAATTATGTTCAGTTTACCAAGTCAAAGTTGTTCAATCCAATGTCACTTGTCCTTGCCGCTGCAATGCAGACTCGCCAAGTTTACACCACACATTCGTCCAGTAGGAACCAGAAGTCTTTCAGATAAGGAAGACATTGTCCCATTTTATTTTCTGAACACCAGGTCAGAGTTGTTCAATCCATTGTCACCTGTCATTGGCACTACAATGTAGACTTGCCAAATTTACACCACACATGCATCCAGATACACCGGAAGTCTTTAGATAAGACAATGCCCCATTATTTTCCGGTCACCAGGTCAAAATTGTTCAACGCATCGTCACTGGGCAATGCCGCCATAATGCTGATTTGTCAAATTTACACCACACATGCACTAGTGAGACCAGAAGTCGGATATTGACTAAAGTTGTTCAATCCTTTGTCATGTGTCATTGCCACTATAGACTTGCCAGTTTTACAACACACATGCATCTAGTCATAAAAGCATGGTAACAAAAGAATGGTTTTTGAATTTTCACCAAGGGGCGGGGCTTCAACTTCAGCTCTGCTTCAACATTGCCCAAAGATTGCTTTGTGAAAATATTTGATTCTATCCACTGAAAAGTTTGTTCCGGAATCCCTAAGTATCAGTGGCCAGGAATACTTAGTTTTCTATTTACGGACATTTTTCTGATTTTCTAAAAGTTAAGATTATGGATTCTTGCATTGTCAGAGTTGGTAACCTCCAAAAACTCGTAACATCCTCTGACTGCAATATGCTGAAAGACACAGTGTGCTTGCGCATTCGGTCCAAATCGATTTTGATCGACACAGGGAGCTCGCATCTGCATACGAGAGGGACTGGAAAAGCATCCATTAATTATCTTGTACAATAACTTAGTTTTATGCTAAATTATTTCACAAGAACACACAGTACGTCTTGTTCAACTGTGACATGCTGGGCCCACTCCGCTTCATTTAGAGCCATGCCCACAAAAGCCGCACGCCGCGATTTTTATCCCATCGGCATATATGCCAGATGGGATCATGTCGTCACTCTGTCCGGCTGGCTGGCTGGCTGGCCGGATGAACGACGTGACCGCTCTAAAAGGTGAACCGTTCCAGCTAGAGTCTTCAAATTTGGTATACTGCATTGTTGGGCGGTGAAGCACGAGCTTATTGAAATTGGGCACATTTAGTTGATTTTTGTGGTTTCCATGGCAACATAACAAAAAATATCCATATAACGACGTGACCGCTCTAAAAGGTGAAACGTTACAGCTGGAGACTTCAAATTTGGTATACTGCATTGTTGGGTGGTAAAGCACAAGCCTATTGAAATTGGGCGCATTTAGTTGATTTTTATGGTTTCCAGGGCAACATAACGAAAAATATCCACATGGTGTCGTGACCACTCTCAAAGTTGAACCATTGCAGCTAGAGACTTCAAATTTGGTATACAACATTGTTGGGTGGTAAAGCACAAGCCTATTGAAATTTGGGACATTTTGGTGGTTTTTGTGGTTTCCATGGCAACATAACAAAATATATCCACATGGGTCGACTGAGCATGCGTGATGAGTAGTATAGAAAGGGCACGCGATCTCCCTATCCCTATAAACTAACCCATGGGGGTGAATGAACCCATGGAGGTGAATGAGCACTCGTATGATATAACTGGCGGGGGAATCCCCGCAGTACCGAACCGTGTTAGTTTTGGATTTCGTGTCGCCTTAAATGAAGGACAACATTTCCTTCAATTTTGCTATGAAATCATTCTATTCCACATTATATGATTTACCCTTAACCTGAAGCTAAAGCTTTTGCATGAACCATATTTTATTTCAGAAGTATAATATGAAATAACTGGCGGGGAAATCCCCGCAGCACTGAACCCCTGGTTTTTGAAATTCGTGTCATCTTAAATGAAGGACAACATTTCTATCAATTTTGCTATCAAATAATTGTATCTCACATCATATGATTTACCCTAAAGCTTCCGCAGGAACCATTTGTGTCCACACCTGTAACTTACTACATTAATTACAACTGAGTTCCTAAAGTTTGGTTGCACACTGTGTATATGATTAGTTTCCTGAACTGAATTAAATTCCACCTTGTGTTTTTTCGGACTGACATGATTACAAGCGTCCAGTCCGTCATTCATAATCCAGCCGTCGTCCACCAGAGAATATCCGCGTCCATAATCCAAAGACCTATTCCATTTTCCATATAACAGTATTAGCACCTAATTCAAAAAGACAATCATAGTATACATAAACATAGGCTTGTTTCCTGCAAGAGAGAAGCGGTCAACAGTTTTCAATGATGCCGGCAAGACATTATGATGTTCCAAAAAATATCAAATCCGTATCGCTGATCAGTATTCTTAATCCATAATATTCGTTGTAAAGTCGTCATCTAAGAATGATGTATCTCAGTCACGCTTTGATTGTGACTGTTCATATGTTCAAATGATGGCATGCAGTTGTCAGTGTGGTTGTTTCATGTACAGGTTGTTTCTATTGCTTTCATGTAAGCACACCTACCACTACCCTCAAGGAGAGCATGTGCCCATCCCCAGGTCGCTGAGCCGCACCCTCTATCTCCCAAACTAGCCCTCACCCGACCCTCATATATTGTCTTTGAGCATATATATCTCCAATATGTCTTGGTAGAAGCTGAAATTTGTGTGTTGTCTGCAATATTGGGATAATTGCAACCCCAAAAGGTTTCAATTTATCAGGCACAGACCCATGTTTTTGTATTTGGTAAATATGTCCCTTGTCTGTATAATACACCTGGGCCTATCGTACTATGCCTTTAACATTTTACATTAACATGTGAACATTTCCTTACATATAATTGAGAGCCACTTTAATGCTCCTCTTATCAGAGCGGGTGGTTGGTGGGTGCCCGCCCCTTTTATATCTAGTTGTCTCTAGCCAACTTTCCATACAAATAAACATGACTGTTTTTCCCCCAACTACTTCTGTTTCCCCTTATTGAATGCCCTTCATCTGTCTATACCAGAGATTTATATTGCTCATGTGAAAGGGACGGTAAGTTCACACTAGGCCGATGGGATCAAGTGTGGCTGTGGCCTCTAGTTACTCCAGTGCAATCATCAGACCTCTAACCTCCGGAGACATACAACCTGATTCCATGAGAGTGAATTGATGGGAGCTTGCCACCAGTGGGGGGAAACAGCTGCATGTGATGCGGTATGGACTTCCCACCACTATAATGCCTAGACTTACAAAATTTACATCACTCATGCATCTGATATGAACTGACCAATAGGCTTGTCCAATTTTTTACTCAGTAAAATTTCTTGTTCATGGTGTCACAGGAACCCTAAGGATTGACCAATGATTTGTGAATGCTAGGTTTGAGCCCAAGTCACCCCAATGCTTTAATGTGAGATGTTACACGAATATGTGCAAACATAATATTTTACTGTCCTAATGTAAATATACTCAATATGTATTCTTTTGTTCAATAAACTATATTATTGTTCCATAATAGTACTTACCTTATTTTTGAGTGTGATTATATTTATCAGCAATCGTATTCCAAACCTTATTGTATAAAACTTACGTTGATAGAATGCGAAATAAAGGAAATATTGACTATTTGTTGCTCGCAACGGCGTGCACTGGGCGCCGCCATTGCACCACTGCGTGACGTTTTTAGATGAGCGGAAGTGAGTTTATACTCATCTAAAAACGTCACAACGTCATGGAGATTTAAGGTTGATGGTGCTGGTCATGCCGATAATTCGAAGAAGAGGGAACCCAGTTAATCCAATGACGTTCTAGTTGATTTTAGTAGTTCAAGTGTAATCATGAAAATGTTTATGACCTTAGAAGCATCGTCGTTCAACTGAAATAACTGGACAATTGCAGAGGGCACTCTTTCAGTTTACCGCTCAGTTTCAAATTTTGTCCAAATTGAATCGGGAAAGTCTCACTTGAAAAATTCGGGGGAAGAAATTTTTCAGTTGTGAGAATAATGACTTCAACCATTCTGCGGAATCCAAGTGGGTTACGCGTATGGGTTTATTATAGGTCAAACTCACGAGACTGAGTAGACTCGTACCCAGCTCCAATTCGCTATCGCTCTATGGAGACTAGTTATCGACAGGCATTTTAAATCAGCACTGCACAGTGATTGGCCCATGGTATTCTTCACCCACAATGCCCCTCCACGCTTGTTTGGACGTCGGCAAAATGGTACATCTTCACAAAATTTATGACCTAGGCCTATCCCAAAATTGTTTAGCATAATCAGATAAACAAGACTAGTACGATCAGACAACATGAAGGCGAAAATACTGTATAATTGACGTAATTCGTTGTTTTCCGCGTTTCAATGGTTGATTTTCAATGCAGAATCTAGGTCAACTAAATTTATAATATCTGCTGCTTCAAACGAGTAGTAGGCCTACAAGTACGTTCAGTTTTATTTTTTTTAACAACAAAACTTGCATAATGTTAGCAACAAAAGTACATATCATAGGGCGTATGAACAGTACTATGTATTGAATGAAGAACAGAAATGCTGCAAATTCCCTGACCTGATCATGAACCTGTCACGTTAAGAACCTTGGAATAGGTCATAAATTTTCCGAAGATGTACCGTCTTGCTGGATGTCGTGGTAGTCGAAGAAGCGAGGGCTTTATTTAGGAAACATACCATAATCGCTCATCGCTCATCAAATCTTACCAAGGATCTATATAATACTTGGTGGATTGGTGGATTGGTGGCCGTAGCGCTCAAGGCCCTTTATCGCACCATAGACGAGTACTGGTCACTAGATACACACGAACAACAACAACACATATTGACATTAGTCTATTTACCGGTCTAGATTTAGACCGGTAATTCAGCCAATCAGAAAATACAAAATGCCTGCCGCTGAC